>SNQN01008020.1:0-30898 GCA_008642245.1 Bassia scoparia | reverse complement strand
TGTGTGTTTTGAATAGCTATAAAGTTATCAAGATGTATACCTAAAACAATGATTCAGATAGCCGCGAACAGCGATTTTTAAAATCATATCTAGAGGAATGTTCACTAGGTGTCGATCCTCTCAAACTACTGCTATCATACATTGGAGGGAACTTGCTGTTCAAAATAATCTTCTGATTTCTTTGACTGCTAATGCAGCAGGTGACTGTGGAACATCATTAGTTGAGGGAGGACAGTACGTCGGTTGGTGGTGTCGCTTGTTTTTGGTTCCTTGTGTGTGATAAGTGTAGTGGTGTGTTGGTCATCGTGTTACGTGGTTGCGCGACTCCAATCGTGTGGATTTAGAATTGGTTTGGGACCAGCGTTGAGTATGTGAATTCTAGGATTGCTTCTTAGGGGTTGTGGTTTGCTTTTTTTACCTGATATATTTGAGTGCCCTGAGATCATTATCATCAATCAATGATGTTGCTGCTGATACTTAGGCGAAGGTCATAGTCTCCACAAGAGCTTGGGCTGCCTTATTCCCTTTTGCTTGGGATTTTCTTGGTTTTTGATTCTAGGGGCTTGAATTAAGTATGCAAAGTGATTCTTAATGTTTAATGCTATGGATCGAGGTGCTCATTAGTTATGTGTTTCACTCTCAGCTGTTTTTTCCTCTTGCTGGCATTAGATCTCTTTTGAGTTGCACTGTTGATCCCTTACAAGTCTTAGATTTGTCCATAACATTGCACTTGCTGAGGCGTCTTGGTGTGTGTATTGGGCTTCTTCTGTCCTTATTTGCATTTCACCCTCTTTCCTTGCTTAAATTTCACTCACGATGAAGGAGGAACTTCCTTATAGTTATCTTCGGATGGCCTCTCTTTAACCCACACTCCGATTTTCATTTTCTGGTTACGGTATCGTTGGGCAAGCGGATTATTCAGGCCATAGTAGAGTCAGGAATAGGCAAGATGTATAGCGCTCTTCTGTAGGCGGCCTCTTAGTAGTAAATGCCAGAATATCCAGAATCTTGAAACAACGCTACACATAGAGTGGGTCCTTTGGGATGGACATGGGTAGTATTGCCTTGATGGCATGACATACAAGGAATGGATTATGTTGCCATCCTTTACAGCATCGAAACCAAGGTCTTTGTTGGTGGAGAGACAGAGAGAAGCATGCTGTTCGTTGCCATCTGATATTCTCGATTAGTTTCAGCAGCTCTTACCTGCGGGGGCGTTTTGTATTTGTGCAGATGGTTTGAGTTTGGTGGTATACATTTGGTGGACGGCACTCTGACATGAATTCGAGACATATTTTGAGGACGAGCAAATGGTTCAGTCATCTCTCAAATCTGAAGAAAAGCTAGTTGCCTAGTAGCAATGTGCTTAACATGGATACTGCTCTGATCCTTGATATTCTACAACAATTACGCTCACTCTCGCGCGACGACTCGATAAATTATTGACAGTATAGATATAGCAGATAAGTAGAGAGTAATAACTTAATTAGAAGATGTTAATTTTATATTCCTTAAATGTGCATCTATATTGTACCTCATCCAACTAAGTATAGGATATTGTCTCTCGCACTCCAATTAGGTATTGTTAAAGGACTTGCACAAAATTGGTGTGTCTGGTTCTCAGGCAGAATACACAATTCGTGGGTCAAATTGCTTTGTCCACAAAGACATATGGACGCAGAGTGTTCTTTCAACCACGTTAACTGACACCTAGACACATATTTTGCCATTGTTTCAAAGATTTTACTGAATCGTGAATTCACTACGAGAGTTTGCAACGCCTCAGAATAGCTGTTATTGCATCAAGAAGAAGGATAATCCGCTTTTTGAAAGTTGTTATGCATACGGTGCGATAGAACAATATTTCTCAGGCAGCTGTTGGACGATAACATCATTCCGTGATTAGGGTGGTCACATTCACTGCAAAAAGGATATTTGTGATATTAAAATTAAGACAATAGTGATGGTTAGAAGGAATTCGAAATAATAAGCCGAAATATCTTTAACTTTTTTTAATCTGAATAATAGGTCGTCAGATCGCTGTCTGTTGATTGTTATACAGACTTTCAAATGAATGAAAAACAAGAAACTGTCTTGTCTTATAATCAACCAACTAAGCAACTGCATGGGAAAATTTCATTATTACCCTATCTTAGTCACTGCAAGATAAGCAATATTCCCACAGAAGCTAGTTAGTCGTTGTAAATGTGTGACAATCAACCGCCTAGACAAGTTCTGCTAGTCGACCATATATCTATAAGCCTAGTTGAACTGGTGGCTTGACATGAACTGATGAAATGTGACTGTGAATTTTGTAAGCAGGCTGTCTCTGGCAACTGAAGTTGTTTCCACTGTTAAAAATGTCACTTTGAACGCAGAGGCTTGCTGCCTTTATTAGCTTCACAATACGAGCCCATATAGATCACTGGTAATAAGAAGTGTCATGTCCCCTTGGGTATAGATGCTCAAGGTGGCCTTTAGCTTGCCATTTTATATCGAGTGTTGAATGTGCACATGTTCAGGTGTCATATTTTCCCAAGTAAAGGCAATCTTGCTTTTGTCCTGTTATGTTCTGGAACTTGGTCTGAAAGATGTCGCTGCGACAATATAGCATTAGAAGTTGCGTGCCAGTACACGAATTACACTAGTTGGTTATGAACTAAGGGTCAAATTTATGAGCCTTCTCTAAGCTCTTAATAGCCCAAAGTAAGTTAAGTAAGTCTGCGTGTATGCTAGTTACTCATTGGCATGTATCTCTCCAAGAACATTATGTCTGCAACATTCAGATCTGGTATGTCTAGTTTCTTGATTATAGAGAGAGAGCAACCACAGAAATTGAGAACTCTTGAAACGGAAATAGTCTTAGGACACTCTTGAAGTGTTCCGCTATCTCCAAACAAGTCATAGGTTGCGAGTTTAATTTTCTTCAAAACTTTCTCATATATCAATATACTCACCATTCTTGTCATTCTTACTTAAATAAAGTACATCATTGCATCATTGACGCGTTCAGCGTTTCTGAGGCCTTCTATGATTGGTTTTGCATAACAGCCACATCACCATAGTGATTTCCTCCTTAAGCATTTATTCATTGGTATACAGTTGGCTCAAATCCTCAAACTCAGCAGAAGTTGCTGATTGCAAAACATATCACTCCTCGGACTTGTTTATCTGCATGGTTTTTTGTTATTTGAAATCATTTCCCTGGTGTAGAGAGAGACACAGAGCTCTTATATTAGATACACATTATAATTTGGTAGTGTGTAGGGTGTTATATATAATTGCGATTTGAATAAACTTATGTGATTAGTGTCATTTCACTTGAAAGTGTTGATATTGTAAGTCTTTTTTGTGACAAATTCTTGGTTGCAACTTTGACATTCAATTTTGTATCATGACATTCTCATCACCTCTGTGCACTGATTTCTATAACCAACTTCTTACTTTATTGTGAAAGGCGCAGCTTGTATGTTAAAAGCTTTTTTTTTCAATGTCCTTTTTACGTTAGTTTGTTTATATTTTGGGTGGAGGTAAACATTAGTTGACAAATGGATTTGGTTGTTATTGTGGAATTTTAGCTTGAAACAAACTAGGATTGGGTTCTGGTACATTTTGAGTTGTTGGAAACGTCATGCTCAGATAATCAAAGAAATGGGCTATCATGTTATTAGGAGCTTTGAACTATTGGTCTATGTTTTTGATCAGGTCTCGTGAGAGGATTTTTATGAATCATGTGAGTGTGGTGATTGTTTTGTGTGCTTCATTGAGTCATCTTAGCATTACAAGCCATGCTTAGACCTAGTTGATTATGGTGGATAATGGTATAAGAATAGTAGAGCATATGTTGGTGTAAGTGGGTTTGGGTGAACCATTCTTCAAACTCCTCCTAACTGAAGATTGGATTACTAGGTTCCTTCGCGGTTTACTATTGCATAGCATCAAAGTTGATTAATACAACTCCTCTTTCTTACTTTTTGTTTGTCCAAACCCAAATGAATGTTGGTTTATCAAAGGCTTACCATCATACACATCAAATCTCTTTATTCGACCATTTTCTCAACTTTATCATAAGACTCTATCATCAGTTACACGATGCATTATTAACGAAGGTAGTAATGCAGCTAGATGGAAACGTCAGGTGAACAACTACTACTATTTCAAATCAATGACATATCAAGTCATCTTAATATCATCAAATTCAATCAGACTTCATGCTACATCAGTCCTCTTTAACCTTTCATACTTACACATATAATCTCATGATTGCACCGTGCAAAATCGGAGTCTTACGGAATCATTCGCAATGGTAATAAATAAAAGTCAAACAAATTTATCTAATTACTTTCTTCAAATGTTTCTCTATTTGAATCTACGTCAAAATATTAAAACGATTGCAGTTACTCATGTACTAGTGTAAAAAGAAGACACATCTACATGCAAAACAAAAACATAAGAACAAATCAACTGTTTCGTATAAAAACAAGCCTAAATGGACAAAAACAGACAGAAGAAACAACATAATAATACATATAATACTGTAAAAACACTCAAACATCTAAATAAAGACGAATAATTTGCATATATGAAAGAAGGAACATAACCTATGCAGAAATTCAAGTGGAATTCAACAGCAAAGACGATGTTGTTGTTCTTTCATATGATTTCGAAAATTGTACAGACCGGTTTAGCAAGCATTTCGAGACGAGTTTCACTTGTTCTATGATTACTTGGAAGAAATATGTGGAGAAATACACAAGGTAATGCGTGAGTGAGGTATGATGTGTTTAGTGCAAAGAATTTAAAAAAGATATGTGGTGTATCAAAGATAGAGAATATATAGATAGGACAGGGAAAGTAAAAACAAGAGTGGAACTTGTTCGTTGTTTGTTTTTTTAATGCCCTCACCCAGGACCATCTGGTTTAATTCTAAAGCGCAAAAGTTTATAAATTGGCTTTAATTAAAGGGTAGTAGCATCAATTACACAGATGATAACATAAGACTTGAGGTGTATTTGTTTGTAGACTAAGAAAAAACATGGGTAGCTATTTGTAGGAACGCAAAACTAGCAGTGTGCGTTGTTAATAGAAGAAACAAAATGAAACTTTAAAGTTACGGATTGTGGTGAATGTACTAGCATTTATTTATTAGAGTAGGACATTTGTTAGGGATCAAAATTGACTAAGTATTAAGGCCTAACACAGTAATTGGCTTGTTCTTCTTTTATGTATAATTGTTACATTGAAAGTTCATTGTTTATATTTTTATTTAAATTGGTGTTATGTTTTTAAAATTTTTAAGTTTTATAGAATAAAAGCAGATTAGTTGGATGCTGATATCACTCCAGAAGGCAAATTAATCTCAGTACGGGCTCGTGCTATAGTGCTACGACTAACTAATAGAGCCTAGTTTTAAAGCTTAAGGCATCCACATATACAATTAATTCTCGTAATACTTGGGAAGTTTTTAGGTTAGTATAGTATTTGAGATTGATGATTGTTATATTTATAATAGTTGATTTTTTGGTTGTTATGCGTCTTTCATGGTGTTATTTTATTAATGGGCTAGCTGATAATTTTTTTACTCTCTCTTTGTCCTATATTGCAATAAGTGAATACTATTTAGCGATTGCATGCGGTTATTCTACGTTATGCTAGATAGACGTTCGGATGAACGTCAAGAAACCCTTGGAAACTCTGAAACATTTCAGAAATCTTATATTTTAAAATTTGGTAAACATTTGTTAAAACTAACTTAAGAATTAACGTTCCTTGACGTTTAGAAACGTCTAACGATAATTATTAATAGAGACAGTAACTGATTTGAAAAACTCTATAACTTTCAGATCACTACAACATTTCTTCAAATAATGTGTAATTTCTGGATGTACATTTGGTTACTTTTGTGAACCACTCATTTCAATTTTATTAATTGCGTATCATGTGGAGATTTCTTTAGATGATGTTATTGTACTAAAATTTAGTCTCACTTTCGGCTCATTCTTGAATAGTTGAATGCATTTGTCATTTTTGCTATTCAAATCTTAATTTTCATGTAATGTGTCAATTTTGGGAGAAGAGAAAATTGGTTATATTAATAATTATTTGATGTTTTATTAAAATGGAGTACATTATTGGGTAATCACACATTAAATTCATTTTCGTGGTATTATCATAATCATTATATTAACATTTTCAACTAATACTCTATCTTCGCTCTGTAAGATATATGTGGTAGAGTTTTTATTTTATTTTTTAAATATAGGGAAAAAATGGACAATGTAATTATCATCTTTGTTGAGTTGGTCCGTTCAAGAATAAATTTATGACTTGAGCGTGAATATAAGATATAGTACATACCTTAACACTATTTCAATTATTATCTAAATACTTTAAGCGGTTTCCATATTAAAGTTTCTCCTGGCACTCGTCTGTTAACGGTAACTTTAGAGGCGTCAGTGCTGTCAAAATGTATAATCAAAATAAAGTTTAGTAAGCACCTATCTAGGCAGTACACCCATGCGGCACCAGACGACTATGAAAGCCACTACAACTGCAACACTCATAATCAACCACTACCAGAATTAAACGACATCACTGTTGCACTCGTTGACAAGACCCACGGCAGCGTCACACATCAAGTCACCACTCACGAAACACAGCCCAATCGCACTAAACACACCACCTCTCTAAGACAACAGAACCTAAAACACTGGAGACCACCCTTCACTCTCACCAAACCACTCATAGCAAAACCACAACGCAGATCACAAACAATATTATTAGCGGGAAGATCCCGAGTGCTAACAAACACGACACTCTCATAGCAATATCACTCAACGCAACCACCTCACCATGTAGCAACCACAAACCCAATCCACAAACACACCACGCCTTCCACGGAACAGATATCACCACCTTGGACTGAATTCAACCGGACGCCGCTTCATCCGCACAAGCAAAGGCGGAAGCAATCCACAGGGTTCAATTATCATCTGTCGATATGGTGACCTTTAATTTTTATGCGTTCGCAAGGTGCGTAAGAAGGTTTAGTGGTGTTGTGGTTTTGGTTTCCAAGGAGTGGGGGAGAAGTGGCGAGGGTTAGGGGGATGGGTATTCGAGGGTGGGAGAGGATGGCGAGGGGTGGAGGAGATGGAGCTACAAGGTAGTAACGATTAGATGGGAGTCGTTCGGGAGTGGTGGCGGCAGGTGGGGGTATTTTCGCTGGTTGAGTAGGGGCAGGGGATCGTAGTGGCGAGGTGGGGGGGAGTGGTGGGGGGAGTATTAGTGGCGGTGGTGAGTGGTATTAGATCTGCAAGTGGTGTCAGCTTGGGTGGTGGAGTACTGATTGGTTTGCTGTACGGGGGTCGGTAATAAAAGAAAAAAGGGGGGTAGGTGGGAGGGGTAGGGTTTTATTAATGGGGGGAGGGGGGAGGACAGGTTATTGGGAAGATTAGGGGGGAGATAAGGGGTGGTTTATGTGCGGTATACCGACACACATATAACAGGCACGACACAAAAAATATATATAGGTAGATGGATAGATTATAGAGTCGATAAATATTAGGTCGATTTTAGTAAAGATTATTTCGAAGATAGGTGTTAAAGGTTCGTGATTTCCGTAATTACTCTTGTAAGGTGTCGGTTATTGTATGATAGACACCAAAAGTGGCTTGTGGATTGATTCGTTTCCATATTTTTCTTAGAATATATTAAGTTTTTAGTATCGATAATCTGTAACTATTCAGAACGACCTATATCAAACAAGGAATTTAAAACTTTTCTGTGTTTCAGAAACTCAAGCGTTTCCAAGGCTACCTAAGCTCACGCACCTTCAAAGCTAGCTTGCCAATTTAAAAGGTTTTGTCTACGACACGTTCGCCAAAATTATCATATTATAAAAGGGCTTAGAGACTTAACTTACTTAATACCCGTCACATTTCCGGAAGACTACTATTATACAATTAGTATTTTGGCTCGGGGTTTTACGCGAGACTGGGTTTCATACAGATTTTTTTTTATATGGTAACTATAGGACAAATAATATTTAATTTTTGCTTTACATTGTTAACTATGTGTATTAAAAGAGTTATAATATGGAGGACAATTAGCAACATTTGGTTGAACTAGTAATATGTATTTGTCACTTCACACTGAAGTGGCTAGAACAAGATTCTTAAGTTGCACATCTTCTCTTATAAAACTAATTGGAATAGGGTTAAGTAGTGTAAGTGCCACGGGTTACATATTACATGAACCTCTATTTGGTATAAATGTGTGTCAAAGGTGCTCGTAGAGGTGAAACGTGCTTTTTGGGGTGGAAAAATACATGGGCGGCATAGAACTTAGGACGAATAATCTGACGCCTTTTAATATTATTGTTAGACTATGAATTTATAGATTAAGGGTTCTGTTTGCGCGGATTTACCAGTTGGACTTTTAGCTATAATCATATATCTGGCCACAGTGTTATTAGAGACAAGACTATATACCCTCGCACTTTGAAAAAAATAGCCCAAATAGCACTTTCTTAGATGGGGAAAGAGCAGTAAGGAGCGCTTTATTTTATAACATATTAACAACCTAATCTAATTATGCAGTAAGTATTCATTCTATTCCTCTGAAATTAACTCTCTTTTGATAACCGGCACGAAGCCACGCGAAGAAAAACCATTAGCACACTAGCCACCATGGAAACATAGACATCAAAATCGTACCAACAAAACACATGAAACACTCCTCTAATGGCGTCATACATCGCCCATACCAATCAATTTACAGGATCACCACAAGGCGACAGACACGTACAAAAATCAATGCATACACGAAGAACAACACACCACAACAAACATCAAAACTTTAAATATCATACCAGAAACACCCCAAACCTATTACTGCAGCAAATCAGAGCAGAACCCGCCTCATCCAGCCCACGAACCTACTCACAGAAGAAAACAGGAACCCAACACTCTACAATCATTCACGATTACAAGTCACCAGACGGCTAAATGACAATCACATCACAATATCCACCTGACACAACCATCAATAAGCAATCGGGGAAATGTCAACGCTTTCATATTACAGTCCCAGCTCACCAACAGCCACGTACACACACAATTGGCAGCAACGCGCACAAACTGCGATCTCTGTCAGCCAGAGAAACGCACCAATGTAGATTTAAACACATCATCACAACCACCGCATATCAGACCGAGCACGATACACGAGCATCTGTGAGATCTCAGAACGCAACCGATAGCTGAACACCAAACCTAATCAATAGTGTTTGTGCCTGTGACCCCATCCCAGCATCCTATTCGAAATTGCTATGCATATTTATCGGGATCTGCCAGCGATTGTAAGTGGCGATATGTATTTTTATTTATGCAGAACTCCGGATGAGTTTTGAAATGGGGAATTGGCAACAAATCAGAAAATAAAATAAATTGTAATTAGAAGAAGCTGCAATTGATTTTTTGGGTGAAAATACGGAGATCCTGAGATGAGAGTAAGAGAAGCTAAGATTTGACGATAGATGGGAGATTACAAAATAGGGGAATTGGCAAGAAGGTGTATGTGTATGGAGGCTAGTGAAAATCTGCCATTGATTTTCGCAATTCACTCAGTTGCAGTTATTGATTGTTGCATGAAATTGCTTTGCGTGAGTTGTAGTTGGAATATATTTGGTGTTGTGGATTTCCAACACAAAACTTCAATGTTATAGGATTAATGTTGTTCGAGTTTTTGTTTCGAAATTTTGGCTGAGTTTTGTGGAGGTGTGTCGGGATTGGGAGTTTGGATTTTTCTGGGGTTTATATTGGTGAGATGGGAGGGAGAAGAGAAATTTAATTGACTATTTAGAAGTTCAACTGTATTGAATTAGTGGGTGAATGCATAATAATAAGAACTAACTGCATTAACTATTGGCTAAACGATTTTTTTTGCTCATTAAGGGGATTTGTGTATTTTCTCTAAAGTGGGGGAGGTAGTAGTAGTTATATTATAGAAAAACTGAGGGATTATGTGGTTATTAGGGGTTTTGAATAGGAAATGTTAGGGTGGTATTATTGGCAAAATCACCTTGTTAAAATGTTGAAACATGAAGGTAACTAATTAATTTAATTAATATCGAATTCCGGAGAGCTAATTTCAAAAGGGCGAACCTACCAAGGGAAAAAAACAAATCTCATGTTATTATAAATAGCTGGAAGCAAGCCATGTCTCAAACTTTCCCTTCGCTAAATATTTTTTCGGGAAACACATTTATATTAATTTAGCGAGTGGGAAAAATGTAAACATTAAATGAAGGTTAAAGTAAAATGTTGTTATTTGGAGTAAAAAAAATTTTGTTTGTTTAATATTTATTCTTTTAAACATATTTATTAATTCATATAATATAAAATATTTTTTTGTTCCGACATAAAATCTATGCTTAAATAATTAATTAGAAATTCAATTTTTTTAATTTATTTAAAATTTATAATTATCTAAATAAACAGGCGATAAATAAATAATGTCGGGGATTATCTGGTAGGAGATAATGAGAAGAGGGTAAAGGTATGCCCTTTTTTGCCTTATTAGCAAGTAAAAGTTCATGTTGGATTAGTAAAGGTCTTCACGGTCATATCAAAAATGTCTGCCGAATCACAGAGAAAATGTGAGCATAATTCTGATTTCTTTACATTGTTTTTTGTTATCAATTAGTTAAATAATCAGATCTTAAAATATTTGACAACATTTGATTTTTGATTAAAGCTTGCTATATCAAAATTTACAATAAAAAAATTCGAGATCTTATAGTTCTAATACGATTGTGTGATATATATAGCATAAATGACACCATTAGGATAGCAAAAGATGCAGCTATAATCGAAAATAAACTATTCAATTAATTGAAAATGCGCAACCCAACTGTTTCCTTTTTCGAAGCTGTGCTTGTTGTTAACCTTTAATCGTGCGATTTGCATTACTATTTAGTTAAACTTGGACTACGGATTCTTTATCTTCTTAAGTAAAATACGAGTTAATTTATTTAGAAGATAATTAACGAGACAGGAATTTCCTGCAGGATAAATAGGCTAGATTATTAGTAATAGACTAGGGGTGTTAGGGTGAGACAATAAGCCCTCTACTTCGTGAGCTAGCTCAAATTTTCACGAGTAGAGACAACACTATGCTACGGAGCTTGAAAGCAATGCAAAATTTGAATTATATTTTTTATTATGTGTTTAATCTAGTTTATAATGCATTCTATTAATTCGATAGGATAAGTATTTGTGATTATGTTTTTAAAGTTGTTTCGGTTTGGAAAGTCTCGACGTTACGATTTTCTCTAAGGTTAGTATCTCTTCGTCCTCATAGGAGTTCTCATTCGATGTTCGCCGAATCTTTTGGCGACGGTGTGGGCCGAGTCTCCTTTCCTCGCTTTTCTCGTCTTGACATCCTCTACTATATCTCATCGTTCTTTCCCTCTCTTTTCAATTGTCTCTCTACTTCTAATGGACGGTCGGGCTTGGGGGCTTAGGGTTTAACCTCCTCATGGCGGGAGTCGTTTATCGAACCTTTGTGAAGTTAGGTTGATGGAGATAAACCTGCCTGGAGTATTGGAGTTCATCTTGGATATTACTTAATCGTTCGGTGGAGATCGCATAGGGGTTTGTTCTTCATTTTCGATTTTGTTTCCAAGGAGAAACGCGTGGTGTGTTGTTAATATTTCGACTTTTGGGGTGGATTCTCTATGCGTGGCTTGCTGTTCGATGGGTTTGAAGCGGTGCCGGCTGTTACTTTCATTCAATATTTGGGCGGTATTAGGCAGTGGCTACAGACGTGTTTCTTTGCTATTGGATGGTTTATGTCGAGCGAGAATGATATTGTTGGTTATGCTTCTTTTGGGTGCTGATTAAGTCTTATCGTGTTTTCTTTGTTTTAGTTATGATGCCTAGGTTGTATTATTTATTTTATTTTTTTCGTGTTTCAATACGGTGTGTTCTTTTGGGATTTGGTACTATTTTGATCGCAATTTAGGGTTTGGATCTTTCTCAATTGGCTTTCACTTGTGAGTAGAGTTTGGTTTGGCGACTCTCAAGTGTCAGTAGTTTATAAGCATGTTGTGCTAATTGGTATAGGCCTCAGACTTCGTTGTAGAAGATTGGGTTCAATTACTGGATTCATGTTTTTTTATAAACTAGTAAGTATTTAATGTATTGTGTGTGAACTTAATATATATTTAAGGCTTGAAAAGTAAATAGACTTTGTGCTTGAGGACAAAAGAATTCATCACGACTAAGTTTAAAATATCAAAATAGTGACCGTTGGATTTTACACAACTGACACATGCAATCTTTGGGTGAACCCCTTGGTAATTTGTCAATTTTCCTCAACAATCAAAGAGATATGATTTGACAGCGAACTTTCCATGAAGTGTTAAATATGTTTACTTTTGCTCAGTGTTAAAATTCAACCAGAGATTTTTACTTTTTTAATGACTAAGATTGGTGTGTTAAAAATGTAGGAAAAAATAAAAGGATCTATCTTAATCGCTTAGTAAAAACTCAATCATACCGGAGTATAATAGATATTTGGAACTAAAATAACCTATTTTTTTTATTTTGGGTTTTTGTGAAAATTACCATTGAAGAATAGTCCTTTTGTGCACGCAATGAGTGCATAATAATGAATATTTACGCGTAACATAGCTTAACAATAAAATTAAGTTCGCCACATTATTCGTAAAAACTCTTTTAAATATAGTGTTTTGTTTTTTTTTGGTAAATTCTTAGTATAGTAGAGTATGTCTATCTTTCATAATAAATTTTTTATGTTATTTTTATTCTTTATTCATACATTTATTTAATTTCCTTTTACATACTTACTTTTTTTTTATTAGTTAATGTTATTTACCCCTAAAATATCTTATATTACCCTTACATATTCTAGATTCTCTGATTTTTTCCCTCAAACTATTCTCCATCAGTTTTTAAATATGATAATATTCACTTTAATTTTACTTAGCAACATCTAATAAAATTAAATATTAATACCATACTTCCAAGTCTATCAATATATTATTGCAAATATCTATATTTTATTTAATTGACGTGCAATTTTAAACGTAAAAAATAAATGGAAGGAGTGAAGTAAGTATTTAACATTGACTAAATATATTTAATATTTTGAATAATTTTTATTTATGATAAATTTTGAGTGTTAGAGAATTGTGAATAATTAAATTTATTTAAATTAATTTTAGCTGTAATTTTTTAAATGGATTACTTGTTTTACATAAGGTCATTAATAATATAATTATGGAAGATTTTGATACACTATGACAAATAGGTCTCTACCTTGATTAACCATTTACTCTTCCCTCCGCTTTTTTTTGTGTTGTTCATCTTTCCAGATTTTGATATTTTTCAATATGCTAGTTGTTTCAAAAAATTATATAACACTTCTTTTTTTTTCAACGTTTTTAACTACTTTATTTATCCATCTATATTGATGAATTACCCTTTCTAAATAATTGGTCATTTACTTTACCATTAGCTTTTTCAAAAAAAAAAAACGATCACATAGTTACTCTTTACCTAACTACTCAATCTCTTTTTATTCTAATCAATCAATCTCAAACAGTGCCAAACTTGGATACGGAACAATGTATTCAATAAAACGGAGGGAGATATAAAGGATGAGTAAGGGTAGTATGGTAATCTCAATCGATCACCAGCACCTTGACCTTGAGTGTTTCTACTTGAGTTTTTGAATGATGACAAACCACTTTGGAACAAATAGACAAGTTTTGTTTGCATGTGCATGTATAACGACTGCATGTTAAAGATGTGTAAGATTGAAGCTTCATGAAGTCTACTTCGAAGAATTTTCATAAAGACCTAAGCCTGTTCATAAGGTTATAGTTTTATGGGCTCTTAGTTGGATATGTAAGTAGTTTTCGGATTGAAATTAAATGCTTATAAATGGATAGTATTTAAGATTGAGTCAAGTTGCATATAACATGTAATCTAGTTGTTGTTAAGACAATTAAGTAAATTGAGATGTACTGGAGCAGTTTGGGAACAGTTCCAGACCGTTCTTCATGTTTACTTCCTAATATCTTATTTTTGGATATAGTTTATTTCTGTGTAAAATTGATTTTGAAAATAAACGTGGAAGGGTTTTTTGTGCTCGGGAAAGCTCTTCAGTATGGAAAGTATATTGGTTTGAGCTTTCAAAAATTGATTTTATTTGATTGTAATAATATTAGTAGATATATATTTTCGTGAAATAGTTATTTCGTTATTTCAAGGAAATATATTCTCATTGATCTCAGATTATACTTTACCAAAGGCTTACTTTAAGAGAATTTTGAAAAAAGAAATCCTGCAAACTTTTGCAGTATAAAATGTAATCATAGGTTGCAAAAGCTCTCTCTCGATATTGACCTAGGCATTTAATCATAACTACAACTTAGGTTTAATTTAGCTTCTCACTTCTCAAGCATTAAGGCTAATTCTTGTATTTGATCAGACAAAGTGTGTAAGTGAATGCAAATTAAGGAAGTTTTTTTGCTGGGTGATTGGTCTGGGCATTCAGTTCTTGAAACTGTTGGTGAATTGGGTAGAATTCCAAAGTGGAAGTTGGGGATTCTGTTTGTGCAGTAGGTGCAGTATTCAGATTTTTTATATTTTTTTTCAATCAGATGTGATTAATAAAAGAGTGAGTTGAGTGGAAGGACGTAGATTTATTAGAAGTAGAACTTCGTTAAATTCTTGGTGTTGTTTATTATCTCATATATATAGATATAGAGTGAGGATGGTTTAACTTAGTCTTACTAATCGGAAATTTACAACATAAATAAATAAAACAAAAAAATTCCTAAAATTATTCCACATTCCCACTCCCCTCTTGAGTATAATTCTGCTAACTTATCACTTGGTTTCAGAGTCTACTTTTGAAAGGGCACTCGAGAAGGATAGATAAAGATGTTACTCAAGATAATGTCAATGGAAGGAGGATCAGGTGCAAGTTCAAAAACACTATGCATGGTGGATAGATTTGTATGAAGAATTCATCATTGGCAATGATTATGAGTGTGATGGATTGTCAAAAATGGTCTAAGGAGGTTGCTACAAATTCTGATGGTCGAATAAGAAAGAATGTGAATTAATTCCACAGATCTGAAGAACTTTTGAGAAAATGAAAGCATGTTTTTTTACAACAAGGTAATTGTTTGATTAATGAGTTGTAATCGTATCTAGATGCTCTTCTGCTATAAGAAATATGGGAAACCGCTGATCATTGCCTATGAAGGAACTAATGAAGATAGGAGATCTAAGGTGGATATGTTATGTCCAAATATGTAACTTTTTATATGAAAATCGAATGAAAAGTATAGAGATATGTTACTCGTTTTTATTTTTCTATTTAATTACAGAATCTCTTGGCAAGAAACTTCAAATTGGATGATCTGGTCAAAAAATTCTAAGAAGTTTGACTAGGTAAATGGTTGCCTCAAGGTTACTCGCTATAGTAGATGGCTAGGATACCACTGACGGTAGATAAACTATATTTCTGGTTTGTAATTGACACATTGAGATGTTAGTTGACTCAAAGGAAGAGAGAAACTACAACAAAGTCGAGATTGGTTAGTATGAGAAGATCTAGAATGAATAGGCTCATGGCAAAAGATCTCGTAGAGGAGTCTTAGATCTTAAACAGGGAAAGTCTTGGAAGAACAAGGGCATTTTAACTCAAAATAAAGCTAATACCAGCATGGTTGTTTTCAGAGTGTGGGTAAAAGCTGGGCAGATGATTAAAGATTTGCTCCAGGGGTGCTGAACAAATGACAAGCGGTAGGACAACGAGAGAGGGAAAATAACTTAATAAGAGGTCATGCTTGTGCTTGAGGAGATTCAGACATAGGTGGTTGAAAGCGAGGAGGAGAGGCTCTTGTTTGGTTAAACTATGGTTAGGTAGACGTAGACTGCGAGACAGAACGGTTCTAGAAAGAAGGTATATGTGTTCATGGGAGGAAGAGCTCTTCAGATGAGGAACTAGGTAACAAGTTCTAAAATGCAAGATCAAAATGAGGTTACTCTTTTGATAGAAGATTGATTATTTAAGTTTTATAGTAGTCTGCTTATAGTCTTGAAAAAAATGTTTAAAGTGTAGATGCTGCTTATAAGGCTAAAAGAATAATTATAAAAGAAGAACAGAATATAGACTAATGTGAATGTCGTTTTATTGCTGAACTTTTGAACTTAATTCTGTACAAAACTGAAAGAAAAAAATTCAGAGTTGAAATAAGGTCTAGATTTCAGAAGAATTGGAATTGAGTTCTAAAACTAGTCAGCATTTTATTTGGAGTTTTTTTATCAAACAATAAGAGGTTTAGTAAACTTTAAGGAATGCTGAATGGAGAAGATTTCTTGATGGTTGTCAAACAGAACGAGTTTTACTCTAGAAATAGCTGATTTACTCACTAGCCCTATAATTCTATGATTGTTGATGTTAAAGAATTGTTCAACTAGAGTTATGTGAATTAAAAAATTCTTGCTAGCACTAGTGGTGGCAATTGTTTAATGGTCGAAGATTTTTGTTGGAATATGAGGGTAGATTCTATTTTACAATCTGAAATATCAATTTAATAAAAATATAACACTGAAGTTGCCTTTGTTATTAAGATGTGATATTGAATATTTACATTTAGAGTATGAGGTAAATCTGTGATCTTCAAGCGAAATATATACAAATTACAAAAGGGAAAAAACATTGAGACATAATGACCAAACTGAACTGGTTTAACAACTAAATGATTATAGTACTTAGATAGGCGCTAATTGGATTTGATTGCTGGTAGAAACTTAATTGAAGCTCAATTTAAATAACTGTGAAATCGCTAATGGAACAGATCTGATGTGTTGCTCAAGACGATGTAATGGTTGTCTTGATGCTCAAGTATCTATATACCTAACCTCTATATCTGGAATTTCTGAGTTTGGTTTAGGGTATATCTGGTTTTCTAGTCTCAGACAAAGTTAGGAAGATGTGGTGCTTGTCATTTCTAGATTCAAGCGAGGTAAGTATCTGTTTGTAAGGTCATGACGGTTTGCACTATTGTGGTAGAATGGACATATGATTGATTTCCATTGGCTGGACTAAGCAGAATGATAAAACGAATAGTACATGTTCAAAAGGTAAAAGAGTCCAAGAGCGACGCACAAAATATAGTGTCAAAAAGGAAAAATGATAAAATATAAAGGGACAATGTGAACAAATCTGGGTTGAAAGGACAGAGAACAGTTGTAAAGAACAAAGGAACCTAAAAAATTTGGTTCTAAACTAAAACCTTGATTTGTTTTGTGCAGGTTACGAGTGTGAAAGATAAGCATATTGGTATTTTGGATAATGCGTTGCTGCAAGACACATGTCTGGTGGAAAAAATTTCTTTCGTTCGTCAGCCTATAAGAGAAGTGTCACTTTCGGGGCTAGGTCAGCAAGTTTGTTAAAGGTATAGGTATAGTTTAGTAAGCATTTCTCAAGCATTGATAATGTTTACTTCGTTGAGGTTTGAACACACCTCTTGAGTATTTCATGTGTGGCAAAGTGAACCATGTTTGAATTTGAAACATCTTTGTCACATAGTGATATTTCATGAACAAAGGGATTGGTCTGCAAGGGGTTTTAGACATCAACAAGTTTACTAACTTTTTTTAGTCAGTTTTAGTTTCCTAAGACCACAGTGCTACTTGTCTAGTGTTATTGAGATAGACATTGAGCTGTGGTATAAAGTACTTGGACATGTAAAGTTTTTCTCTATTAAATAATGTGGTCTTCAGAGATTTGGTTACAGGTTTACTAACTCAAATTTTATGCAGATATATTTGTAATGAATGTTGCAGAATGTAAACATTCAATCATATCTTTCCGCCCTAAAAAAAAAAAAGAAAATTTCACAAAGAGGGTTTTAAGCATACTGAAACCATATTCGAAACTCTCGTATCCATGGGATGGTGTGTGCATCGTCGGTGTAAGGTAGAAATGGTCATAGGTTATGCTGTTTGTTTTATTTGATGATTATTCTCGTTATACCTATAGGACAGTTTTTTTCTAAAAGATTTAAAAATGTAACTTTTTGAGGAATTTACTAATTCTGTAGAAACAGTCCAAAACAAGATTAATCTCAACTGGTCTCAATCGTTCTGATCATACTTGTTCGACATTTGATCAGATGTGAGCTTTGGTAACCTACTGCAATGATCATGGTGTGTACTCACATACTTTTTCATACTCTCCCTAGAAATCCACAGAAAATGGAGTAGTTGAAAGGAAAATCGCAATCTATGAAGATGGAGAACTATGCATGACGGAGTTGGTTTTACCTCGAACTTCTGGCTGAAGCTTTGAGTACATTCGTGCTATATTTTAAAACAGGGTAATGTTAAGATCATAGTGAACGAAACTCTTATTAATTCTTAGGGGAAGAAAACCAAACTCTTGCACATTTCGAGTTTTTTACGCGTGCAAATGCTGATTGTAACACAATAATGGAAATTAGTTTGGGATAAGTTTGACCAGGGTGATGAGGCTATTTTGTTGATACTACTCACATAGAGCGCTCGGTTAATACTACCCGTGGGTTTATAAGACTGTGTGTTGAAGAAAGTATCGCATGTTTTCTGTTGATGATACTAACTTGTTTAGCAAGCATGTCTTAGGTGATAATGTTGATGAGTTGAGTATGGTATGCCTGAATACTTTCACAGCGAGGCTGAGGAAGGAAAGAGTTGACACAAACTCCAATATCTCCTAGAGGAGGAAGAGTCTCGTACAACACAAATCAAGTACGTCAAGAGGTAAGGGAATAAGAAAGTGAATTAGAGGCACATCCACAATGAAGATGATGCAGTTGAGATCATAGAGGGAATGGTTCAGACATCATTCAAAAATGAAAATGTCATAGGGGGGTAACAGTACGCATTAACAAGTCTAAGGTTCATTGGAAGCATAAAAGTAAGCTTAGACAAAATTTTTTTAGTATCAAGTCCTCTCCCCCACTCGATCTTTTTTATTAGTGAATTAAAGGGGTGAATAACTCAGAACTCTATTAATAACTTTTGTGCATTTTACTATTGATTTCAAATTGTTGAACCAATGACTATAAATGGGCTTTAACAGATCGCATCTTGGGTTTAGAGTATGCAAGATGAACTAATTACTTGAGAGAATCAAGTTGGCTTTGAACCTGGATGGAGCACATGTCTGTTTATTGGAAACCAAATGTGGTATTAGAAAAAGAAATTGGATGATCGAGTGTTAATAGTCAGCGATGAATAAAGCTTAGGCTAGTGTTCAGGGATATTAATCAAAGACGGAATTGATTATGATGAAACTTTGCATCAGCTGCCGGCTTGAGAGTGCAAGTCAGGATTTTTACTCTGCATTTGCAGCTCACATGAACTTCAAACTTCTTTCAAATGGTTGTTAGACAACTTTCTTATTTTATTTGGTAAAGAATGATGTTTAGTGTAGCCCCTCTGGCTTTGAGGATAGTGTATTGCAAACCATATGTTCAAACTTGTTAATTGCTCTTTATGGTCTCACAAGCGCTCTAGAGATGGTTACGGAGATGAATTTCAGCTTTCTTTTTGATAAATGGATATAAGAGAGTTTCGGGTGACAGACACTATTTCTTAAAGAAAGGAATGTGCTCGTTAGGTGGTTCAGATATATGTTGAGATATTTTGTTTCAGTAGAAAGCAATACTTGATTTGTGTGATGAGTTTGAAATTTGATGAAATAAAGTGAATTTGAATGAGATTGAGTAATGATGGGGTCAGAACTTGGGTTCTTCTAGGGCTATCAATCAGAGCAAACAATGATTGTAATAATTGATTCATCAGCAGAAATATTCAAGGAGCTTTGAAGAGTATGGTCTGTGGACAGAATCTTATGAAACTATTTCCAACTTCTGCAAAATAGCCTTGATAATTGAGGAAGGGAAGAGGATGTTGAGGGGATTGCGTAGAGAGGTATGATTGGCTATTTAATGTACTTGACAGCAAGTAGGAATATAGTATTTTAGTAGGGTTGTGTGCTAGATTTCAATGGCACCTAAGGAATCTCACCTAAAGGTTGTCAAGAGTGATTTCTGAGTATTTGAATGGTACGTTTGAAGATTATGTCTGTGGGTCTCGACAAAAGGAAGCAGCATGAACTAATTAGATATAGAGATGCCATGATTTGCTGGTTATTGTGGATAGGAAGAGCAGTTCTGGATGACCATTTTTAGGTTCTTTGCTGTCGACTCTGGGGATCTAAGAAACAAAATTCTGTGACTTTATGCTATAGCGAGTCTGAATAATTGCAGTGTTTGGCTGTGCTCAGTCCCAGTGAAGTAATAAAGATTTTGGTGGTGTGTTTGAAATGTGTTCACAATTTTATGTAAACACAAAAGCTATGAATATTTCTTAAGAAATCCTGTTCAACACTCTAAACGAAGCAATATTGAGATTAGGTATTTTCTGAGGGATAGATGTTGAAAAGGAGTAACGTTGAGCTAGAATTTTGCAAGGTTCGAGATCACTAGCTGGCATTTTACAAAACTTTAGGCAAAGGTATTTCATGAAATTCGTACATTGTGGGATATGATTAGAATTAGCAATGACTCTTAGTATCTTGACTTTGCTCCTTTGAGGCTAGTCAAAATGTATGTTCTTTCTTGTATAGTATTTATTTTTTTTGTTTTCTTTTTCTTTTTATTAGGTCCAAAGTTATATATGTGATGCTGACTGATCAATCACGTTCCATGGTAATTTAGCATAAGTTTGAAAAGAATATGTTTGGACAGACAAGTGCTACGATCACATTGGGAAATTTAGGTTTCTTGAGGCTGGTTAGAATTTTTGAATATTTTCTTTATTTTCATCGATTCCAATTTGGAATTAAATTGCAACGAAACGACAGTAATTATGAAATGTCATTTGTGAAGACGATAATTGTTCAAAATTCTTGCGAAATAATCTTGCTTATGCAATCTTTCTTGCCTATATGATATATTGCATGTGATCAACATATTTTCATTTCATTGATCAAACTTCAATTTTCTTTCTCTGTACTTGGATTATATTAATTGGGTCTCAACGCTGGTGCTTTCACTGTGTTCTATATATATCTGAATTCTTGAGACATAAAATTGCTCGCAGTGTGTTTTGTTCTGTTCTTTTTGCTCAAATAGGTCACAATTCAGTCTCATCATGTAAAAGAGAAGAAGTTCTAGGTTATAGACGAGCGCAAGTTTGAATCTCCAAATGATACGACAGTGAAAATCTAGTGGTGAGATTAGAGAAGTATTTGTAGTTGTGGAAGGAAATTTAATGGAGAAGAAGAAGGAAAAAGAGGGTGTTGTTGTTTGATACACATTTTATACTCATATTTCTATGCTCACTTGTGTGTTTTAATCTTTCTTTCCATAGTTTCACCTTTTTTAGAGGCTATTATACTTTATATTTTGCTATTGCTCCTTCTGTTGGTGTGTTTTGCTTTGTTTTGTAGGTTTTGAGGTGCTATGCTAGATTAATTGGAGATGCATGTAGCAGCTAATCGGAATGTGAAAAAAACGGCGGTGATTAAGACGCATCTATTTCGTGGAAGAATTGCAAAAGAATTACTTATGAAGTCAACCGCAACCTGGTTGTGGAAACCACCTAGTTTGCTAACTGGGTTTGCTGCCATTGATTTTGAGAGTTTTGGAGTAACATGGCAACGCGCACTCCGCAACCTGGTTGCGGCCTAGTATTGACAATGCAACCTGGTTGCAGCCCGCCGGCCCTTCTTTGATGTAGAAAAAATATTATATTCTGATCTAAATAGGTTTTTACATAAAGTTTTTCATGCTGAGTTCAACTGAGTGGAAGAAAAGGGCAAAAGCTCCAAGCTTTTTACCACTTAAGCTGCAATTTGCCTTGGTACTTGTTGGAGCTGGTATTGTAAAAGATATAATAAAAGCTCAGGCATGATGGAGCTTTTATTGGTTTCAAGCACCAAGTCTTTTAAAATTTGGAGGTTTAGTGGCAGAGACGCTCCAGTGTTTTTGTGAAAAGAGCGCTGTAGTGTGAAAAAGTAACAATTTTAAGCTCTAGGTTTTTTAAGCTAGAGCTTTTGTGCTATTTTTGTAAAAAATTGTAACGGTCTAAGCTGCTGATAGGCTGTCGCAAATAATTCCTTTCTTTTTATTTATTTAAAACAATAATACATAATACGCTTGTACAAAAAAACCAATTAAGTGTAAATGTACATAAATTTTTTTAACTAAATAATATCACACATAGGTGAAACTAAAAAAAATTACTTACAATTACAATATGAAACATGGTAAGTATCGAACACATGATAGCAAATCGGACTAGCATCTCGAAATTTCCATTGATCTTTGAACTGTTTAGCTTTAGTGGAGAACTTCAAGCTCGCAATGGTCACTGTTGTCGATTGTGAGGAATGATGAGTATTAGACCATTAAGTCCTACCATATAGCCGATGGGGAGAAAGTTATGAATTTAAGGATTTAAAAAATCCATACACGTAGAGCTAGAAGGATAGAATTACTTGTCTTATTATTCATGTACCACAGAGTATATATTATACAATTCGATTTCCCTACTCAATTACAGGAGTATCTCAAGTTATGAATACACACGCACGCTTCTATGTTAGGAGTAATACCGAATGCATGAGAGCGCGTCAAATCCGGAAAAAGTGAAGTGTTTGGGTGGGTTATGTTGGCGACTTATCATAACGGTGAAGGGCTCAAATGCATCAGTATAGCCGAGTTGGGATGGAAATAGATATGTAACAGAGTTAGCCGAGCATCATGTGTATTTTCGCCACTTGCACACATGTGATTAAAGTGTGAGCACGTAGTTGAATTTCCGGCATTTTCACCAATTGCAAAGAAAAAACATCAAATATTGTTTGTGAGTTCATGACTATGTACAAAAATGCTCATTAAATATGCGGAGAGCAAGAAATCGTAAAATAACAAAGTAAATTATTAAAAGTGAAATCCATAATGTAAATCAGAAACATGATACGTCTGCAACCCAGAAAATCACACCCTTGGAAGCTATATACCGTTTGAACAGAACAGAGATCAAACTTGAAAATTTAAGTAAAGTAAAATCTTCAAGATTAACCTCAAATCTCGAATTAGGACATATAAACAACAAATAAGTCTAATTTCAATTAAAAAAAGATAGCATTCAACATCAAATGCTAGATCACACTTAGACACATAAATACAGGAAAATTCAAAATTTACTCCAAAAATTACCCTATCCAAAGAGATTGGTAACGATGACTCATTCCTTCTCACAGCACACTCAAATTCATTCTTATCACAAAAATTGCTAGTCGGCATAACCTCACTGTGTTCAAAAGAAATGATAAAATGAACATGACTCTAATCTTACGAAAATATCAAACGAAAACAAGAAAAAATTCATATCAAAATAAAACAAAACGGAAGGAAATTAAACGAACACTGAAAATTGGACATATGATAACATGCTTTATAAAGTGTATTTTTATATTTTAAGAATTGGACCTTCAATCAAGTAAAATTACAAAGAAAATTTATTAACAAACTGTAGATCTGCTGTATGGGGCTCGTATTGGTGGTGAAACATTCGCGGAGCGGTGATCTTCATCGGTTCTTCAACGCAGAGGTTGTTCGTGGGGTGCCAGCTTGTTCCTTTCTCGTTGGTGGCGGTGGAGTGGTTTGTTTCTTCATCTCGGTTGGTGCGTTGCCCACTCGTTAATGGGTGGTTCTAAGGTCTGTTTTGTGGTGGGTCGGGCGATCAGGCCGTCGTGCAAGGCGTGTGAAGGATAGCGTGGTGGGTTTGTGGGTTGGCAGTGAATGTTTGGGATTTGGGGGGCAAAGGTTTTGGGGGATGAATTGGGAATGATGAATGACTTGTCGTGGGTTGGAATGAATGAATGCCTTGTTTTTTTTTCTTTTGTTTGACTTGCTTATATGTCTAAGTATTAATAAGGTCCATGAGTTTATTTAGCAAGTAAAAAGCTCAGTTTTTTATTTGAATGGTGTTTTGTCATAAAGCTCCAGTTATTGTAAACTGGAGCTTTTACATTATATTATAAAAATTGAGCGAAATGCATATAAGCTCCAGTCTTTTAAAAAATTGGAAACTTTGTGAAAGAACGTTTTTAGCCTTTTTTCACTGAGTTTGCTTTGAGCGCATACTTTGTGCAATGTGTATTGAGTTGGTTGAAAGTGAGAAGGAAGGCTTTCTCCTCCTTGTTTTGAGCACATTAGGCACTCTAATTTGTACTTTTCAACTGTTTTTGGACATTTCTCATTGTAAGTGTGTTTTCTCATGCTCTATTCTCTTTTTTATTATTGTTTAATGCATGTTGATCTTTCAATCTGGTTTTTGTTTATTCAATAGCTATGTGTGAGTAGTTTCCCAAATTTATGGTTAGGAGAAGAACCTATATGGATGCTTAAATTGATTCCTATTCCAGACCGCAGAGGGGAACTTGATTAATTTACATTTCTTTCAAGTTTAAGAGTTTGGTTTTATTATCTCTTTATTAGAAATAATATTGATGAATGGTGATTAGGTTTGAATGAAGTTTTATTTCTTAATTTACTTAGAACTTAAATTAGAATAAAGGACAACATTCAGAAGTAGATGGTGAAATTTGTTAGGTTTTAGAGATGCTTTTGGCTTAAAGTCCTTAGATGTCTGACTTATGAAAATGGGCTGGGTGTGTTGAGAGGAAGCATTTGATTGATCGAATAGCAATCATATTGGTTATTAGGGGCGCTTCCATCGCTAGATGATTGTTGATGTGGGTATTGGATCAAGGGGGAAAGGGAATTGCTTGTTGGTTAATTTATATTAGTGTGGAATTTTCTTAAACCTAGAATTGCTTTTAATTATTTATATTTAATTAGAAATCGAATTGATTTTAGTTTTTAGTTTACACACCAATCTCCTCTTTTTTGATTGCTTGGCTTTAGCTCTAATTGAAGTCAATACGACGACTTTGAAACAATAAGTCTCTTGGATTCGAGCCGTTATTATGTCCCGGTGGGGGTTTGGCTTTTTTGTTTTGGGTCCCGACACATAGTTAGGAGAAAGTTATGGGATAATTTTTGTGAGGTGCACGACAGTATCAACTGTTTGAGGGGGAATTGTTGTATGGTTTGGGTTTCAGCAGGATCAAACCTACTGAAGCAAGTTGTACGGTCAAGATTTGCTAGGAAGGGTATAGACGTACCACAACCAGACCAGTTCTCCTTTGCGGACAAGAAGAGAAAGCAATCTGCACTGACCATCGTCGAGGGCCCAAAGCCCAAGAAAAGTAAATCTATCAGTCCTCAACCTCAGTATGATCTCTCTGATAGGCAGATTCTAGTTGGTTTCTCTATTGCTAAGAGTTGGGTAGAACAAAAGTTCTTGCATGAAATTAGCGATGCCCTAGATTTCCAAAAATGGTTTGTGTTGTTTGCTATTGAACTGGATGTGTTTAWGCCTTTGGTTGAGGAATTTTATGCTCACCTGCACACTAAGGACGATMGATCCTATTTTMCCTTTGTTAAGAAAACTCCTATAAATTTAATTGGAAGAAATTGGCTGAAATTCTTAAGGTTCCCACTAAGGGACTTGATGTGAATTCTCGTGAAAATTGGCCAAGTGTTAGAGGGGTCACACCAGAACAGATCCAGAACCGATTGTTCAATGGTCCACCTYACCCTAAGCAGGGGTACACCATCGGCCATCTTAGGGAACCAATTATGAGGATATTTCATAKAATAGCCTCAAAAAATGTGTTCCCTGAGCACAAGGCTGAATGTGTGTACGATTGATGGATAGTGTTCTTATTTACTACCTCATGGAACACATTCCAATTAATCTCCCTGCTATGGTTCTTGGACATATGATATGCTGTGTTGAGATGGCAAAACATGCTCTGCCTTATGGTGGATGGRTGACCTTGGTGTTCAATCACTYGAAGATTRCAATGGTGGGAGATTATGGAACAATGTCCCATCTCACCAATCAGATTATAGGTCAGAAAGGCATGAGCTATGTAGGTGGGATTTTGAAGATGAAGGATGATGTTAAGGGGAATGCAGCAGGTGCAGGGACCAGTACCYAATCAGTRCAGGCAACTTATGCCTTGGTGAAGCAATTGAATGACCAGAACACAATGTTGCAATCCATGATCAACAGTGTCACTCAACTGTACTGCTCTTCAAGAATCCTACATAAGGGTTAAGGTTCGCCTTGACCAAGCAGGTATTCAAGGTCAGGAGGATTCTGCTGAGAAGGAAGAGTCTTCCCATGCTACTGACGAGGATGAAGATTTGGTTTCTGAGAATGAGGAAGAAGAGGAAGTAGAGTGACAAGAGATGCTCAGAGACCCTCGGGAGGAGGATAATGATGCTGGGCTGGAAATGATCTGGGCCAATTAAATTGGCTCTTTTTCTTATTCTATTGGCTGCTAAAACCCTCTTTATTTTTCAAAATCATCATGGTTTCCCCCTCCAATTACAAAATATATTCTATGTATTTGGTTTATACTGGTCTGTAACAATATTTAAGTAGGACATACTTTTGCTACTGATTTGCAGGAATTTTGTAGCATCATCATCTCTAGAATGTTGTTTGAGCTGGCCTATATTTGCTTGACTTTACTATAATTAGTAAGTTTCACTACTGGTTGTGTTTATTTGTTCCTTTTGTTTTCATTGGATTATTTTGATGATCCAAAAGGGGGAAAGCAGGTTGAAGTTTCTGATCTATTTCACCACCCCCAATCTCGGGGGGGAAAAAGAGGTCATTTGAGTTTTAACTGTGTGTTGCAGCACTGAGTAAGGTTAAGGCTTGTTAAAGGCTTGTTAGAGGGTGACAGCATTCTAGCGTCTTGAGTATGTATTCAACACACTTTACTTCATTCATCCTAATGGCTTAGAAACAAGTCTGAACTAACTGAAGTTTTCTTGCGGATTGCATGTTTAAGTCTACAGAGTTTGAGTTATTAGTATCTATCTTTGTACTTAGTAACTCTTTCTTAAACATTGTCAGTAGTTCGTGAATGGTGTACTTGTTTATGTATGGTTAATTGCAGGAAGTACAAGACAGTTTTTGGTTCTTAAAAACGAACTCAAACTTTTTGAAAAAGTCCCAACCTTAATGATGTCTTTGAGGGGGAACTTCATGGTTTGTCATATAAGGGGGAATTGTTTGAATTCCTCTTGAGTTTTTGAAATGATGACAATCCACTTTGAACAAAATAGATGCAGTTTCTGTTTGCATGTGTAGATAAAGAATCAGTTCAAAGCTTGTAAAGATCAAGCTCATAAGCTACAGCTCGAAGATTGCATCGAAGACAAGCTCAAGGAGTTCATATTTTAGGTCTTAGTTTGCAAGTAAATCTTGGTTTTGTTTATAAGAAGTCGAACCTCCGTTAAATCTTGGGTGTTGTTTTATTATTCGCATTTACTTTCCCGATGCTTGAGGACTGATCTTAAAACTGATTTACCATTCGGATTTACAACATACACCAATAGTCAATTCACCCCTTTTTAAGTATAATCAGCTTTCAACACTATACATATAACTATATATTTTTCTTTTTTTTGTTTAGAAAGATACACTAAAGAAGGATCACCTAATGTTAAAAGTCGAGTTAATGAGCATTAACTCATACAAGTTTCCGAGGAAGTACAAACCTTAAGAATCAATCAATACGTTAGGTAAGTTAAGACATCTAAATCAAAGGTTTTATGAAATTCTAACAGCACATTACACGTAAGTAGTGTTCGAATAGTTTTGCGCACAAGTTACCTCGTTGGTTCCATATTCTACTCCTCCATCAGAAACTCGTGAAAGGTAGGAAGACCCTGCAATTTTAAAATGATTCAAGTAGGTGTTTAGGTTAAAAGGTGCTAATATCACCCTGAAACTACTTGATATGAATATATGTTGATGTTGCTTTAGTTTTCCTTCTCAGCCAAAGGATTCCTTGCAGTATTCCTTTAGTTTCCACATGAGTTTGCATCAAGAGCCTCAACTTCTTTTGTAAAGCTTTAATCCAATTATTCAGACACGTGCTTTAGATTCAGCTCTACCTGCAGGAAGCAATTTGAACAAAAAGAACCTACTTCGGAAGAAATTGTAGTAACTAGCTTGTTCAGGGAGGAGTAGGGAAGGTGAAGCTAAGGACTTTGATTAAGATATGGAAGTGTTTGAGCTGGTTATAAACAGTGTTTTTCTTTGTTGATTGGGATGTTGAATTTTAGTACCACTGTTCCTCTCAACAAATGTTCCAAAGGCAAAAGCAAAGGAGAAGTTCAAGGGACACATTAACGTAGAAAAAAAAAATTTACCCTTTGGGCAGAAAATTATGTACAGAGGCAAGACTTTGAAATCATTCATTGTGGTTAAGAGTTAAGTCAATAGAGGCAAAAGTCCCATGTGCTTAGTCATGTTTCTAACT
This sequence comes from Bassia scoparia, assembly GCA_008642245.1. NCBI lineage: Eukaryota > Viridiplantae > Streptophyta > Magnoliopsida > Caryophyllales > Amaranthaceae > Bassia > Bassia scoparia. Next base: position 2,380 of record SNQN01008020.1, on the reverse strand, counting down.
GGATAGGTGGTTCTTACTGGTTTGGCAAAAGGGGCAAGCAGGTTACATCAATCCCTTACCTATAAGCATACATTAAGTGGGGAGTGCATCCAGTACACAAGCAAGGAACCTTTTTATTTTTTTCATGGATTTTCGAGTCCAAATTTTCCTATAGAAGAGTTTTTTTCGCACAATATCCTTTCCCCAAAGACACTAAGTGTCATCCTTGGATGATTGGCAATGGCATTATTTATAAAAATCAGAAAGGAAAGGAGATCAAATTAAGTTCAAGCCCTATTGGTCCCTTACATCTGACACTAGCAAACTTGKCTCACCTTTGTTAAAAGGACCCTCTATCCAAGATTTCAGGCTCCCTAACCCACTCCAATTGTCCTYCTAAAAAAGGASCGAGTCCCCTCTCCCTAAGCTCCAAGCAGTGTGGTCTGTGAAGTGAGGCCAACCCTTAGAAAGATCTTGCCAAAAGTGTGACCCCTTAGAGAAWGGTTTTGGGTACTCCGAAGAACAYTATTTTTTCTTAATAATGTCAYTAGCTAAATTGTCTCTACAATTCATTTTCCAGCATTGCTTAGTCATAGCTACAACATTATTATACTCAGCTCGCCTAATACCTAGACCACCCTCACATTAACTCCTAGTGACATTTTCCCAAACTATTAGGTGTAGCTTCCTCTTCTCCTCCGTGGACCCTCAAAGAAAATTTCTCACTATTTTATCAATCTCATTAAGGGTTTTTTGGGGGAGAAAGATGCACTGCATAACGTAGTTAGGAATGGCATTCAAAGTGGTTTTGATTAAGACAATTCTCCCTGCCCTAGAAAGGTATTTACTCTTCTAACTAGCAAGTTTCCTTTGTAGTTTTTTAATGAGAGGATCAAGTTGAGTCCTACTTGGTCTTTTATCAGTCAAAAGAAAGCCAAGAAAGGTGCCTAAATACTCACTTTCCTTAACATCTAGGAATTGGAGAATGTTATTCTTATCAAAGCTAGTCGTATTTTTTTGAGTAATAAATTTTMCTCTTTGAATTGTTCACCTTTTGACCAGAAATTGCATTAAAATTCTCAAGGACATCCCAAATAGCCCTGACAGTTTGCATAGAGCAATCCCCGAACAYAAGCAAGTCATCCGCAAAAAGTAGATGAGCAATTTTGWTATTTTTTCTAGGGAYAGAAAAGGTGGTCCACATACCATTATCACAAGCCTCATTAATAAGGAAGGAGAGCTATTCCATGCAAAGAATAAAAATATAGGGGGAGAGAGGGTCTCCCTYTCTCAAGCCTCTAGAAGGCTTAAAGAAATCAGCCCCACTACCATTATTTAGGATGGAAGTAGAGGTAGTAGTGATACAACTCATGATTAGTTTGACAATTGCCTCATCAAAATTATGCCAAAGAAGACACATCCTAATGAAACCTCACTCCATTCTATCGTAAGCTTTTTCAAGGTCTACTTTAAGAACAAAAAACCTTCTCTTACCTTTCCTAATTCTCATTGAATGCATGACCTCAGAAGCTACCACATAATTCACATATGTGCCTCTTCCAGGGAGGAAACTATTATGTTTTTGTGAAATCAAACTGCTTAATTTAGGTCGAAGTTTGTTTACAAGAATTTTAGAAATGAATTTATAATGTGAAGTGCACAAACTAATAGGCCTAAATTGCTTAATACTTTTTGGATTGTCAATCTTTGAGATCAAACACACTAGAGTTTTATTAATAGAATCTGGGATAACACCAATTGCAAAAATATMGGTAGGCCATGGAGAAAAGGTCATCCTTAACATCACCCCACAAAGTTTGGTAAAAGGCCCCATGAAAGCCATACCATCCTGGGCTTTTGAAAGGCCCTACACAAAAAACTGCCTACTTAAGTTCAAWCATGGTTGGGGGACCAGCAATAGAAAGAGACTCAATTGACCAATTAGCAGTAGGGAAGGCACTCTGACTTAGTTCATTTTGGAAAAGGTGAGAGAAATAATTAAGAAAATGTGAATTTAAAGCATCTGTGTCACAAAGATCATTACCCACCSCATCTTCTAGACTCTCTATCCTATTCCTCTTCCTTCCCAAGGTGACACTSTTTTGGAAAAACTTAGTATTTCTATCTCCCTCCTTTAACCAGTTCATTCTAGCCCTAGTCCTCCAAATTTTATCTTCTTGATTAAGTAATCTCTCTAGGTCACAGGCCGAAGTCTCCTCCAAATTCCKAAGGAAGGAATTATTGGGTTCTCTTTCCAAAGCTAGCTGAGTACCCTTCAATCTGGCAAGTAAGTTCCTCTTTTTTTAAGATTATTAAAAGTTTGGTCTGCCCAAGGTGTAAGAATCCCAGTGAGACTAGAAAGTTTAGAAGGAAGATCAGAGTTTGAAATATTCCAGTGATG
>SNQN01008019.1:2522-18577 GCA_008642245.1 Bassia scoparia | reverse complement strand
GAGTTGGACCCAAAGAGGCTCCAAGAGATTGAAGAATATAAGACCCTCTACCACATAACCATTGAACAGGCTACCATGGTCGAGAGCTTCGACAAGATTGGCCTACAGGCTTATGTAGACAATCCTGCTATGGAGCCTTTGCTTCTCATTTCCAATCCCGAGAAGACGACAACCCGTATCATGCACARAAAAATTCCTRATCTTGRCTTAACGAAGGGGTTTTATCGTTTTTCCCGAAAAAGGAATGCTGAGTTAGAGAGGGAATTAGAGGAAGATGAGAAGATGGAAGAGGACTATCTTGCCGAGGAGGGTGAGTCATCGTTGGGCGACTCGATAAAATTTAGTTGGAGGGAGAGACAAAGCATGGTCTCGGAGATGACTAGCCTACAAAGATACCATCCAAGGTTGTGATAAGGGCTATGTGGGACCATTCTTCGGTCTTTACGTCGAGGTAGCTTTCGGCTTTTAAAAATTATACACTTAACCATTTTTGTAGAGACTTTAGTAACCCTTTCGATTCTCTTCTGCAGGGCTTGGCCAAGCTGGACACCTATGTCAAAAAGGCTATAAAGGACCGTTGAGAAGCCAAGAGAGGCTTCGCTGCTCAAAGAACCGTTGAGGAGTACATTAAGCAGCAGACGGATCTAGTGACAGCTGAGAGGCAGTACGCCCAAGATATGATGGCCACTCGTCTTCATGACCCGAACTATTCGTATGGCTGGGCCTTAAGGGAAATATTGAAGGTTAAGAAGGAGAGAGATGCCATTAATCAAGCTAAAGAAGCTCTCGATGCTGAGGTGGAGACCAAAGTCAAGGAGGAGGTCCAGAAGAGGCTAGAAGCTACTTGCAAAGAAAAGATCGATGCCTTCAAAGCTTCTGTTAATGAGTAGCTCAAGACCAAGGAGGATCGGGTAAAAACAGCGGAGCAGAGCGTCGAAACCTTGACCTAGTAGGTGACTGAACTGAAAATAGCAAATCGAAAGGCGAAGGCTAGGGTTTCAAAGATATTGGAGAGATGGTTCGCAAAGCCTTGTCTGAGCTTCCAAAGCGTCTGAATTTAATGTGCTTTGACGAGCGTGTTGACAAGCAGCTTAATGAGGCTATGTAATGAGGATTCATTGGCTATTTTGGAAAATTATCCTATTGATCTAGAAATTAACAATAAATATCAGGATAGTTATTTTCGAATGGTCACATATCTTGAAGGAAATCACGTGCGAAAAGAAGATCAGCTCGACTTTGGAATAAAATTGGAAGGATGAAGAAATCTATATATATGTGGTTGTTAGGATTAATTAGATTTATCTTATTTTATTTTATTTTGTCCGAATTAGTTTAGATTATATTAGTTTGTTAGGATATTTATTAGTTAGTTAGGATATTTTCTGGATAAGATTTATATCTTTTCATAAATATCTTAGTTAATTTTAGATATTATTTTGTATTATAAATAGGTTTGAGTTCTTTAATAAAAATTCAGATTATTTTTTTTAAAAATTCCTCTTTGTTAATTCAGAGAAAACCTTGTGAGTTTTGTGGTTGGTCCGGAAATTCACTTGATTAGCTACATTGTCGGTTGTTCCGTTTAGGAGCTGGTTCCACTTTGTGAGTTAAGATCCTTCGAGTCCCTTAAAGATTCGAAGTTATTTTCAGTTTTTAAACACAATCAAACATTCGTTCTTTAGTTTCTTGGATTTGTGAGGATTCTTTCCTTATAAATCTACATCAATTTGGTATTAGAGCCAACGATTCTTCGGGGAGTTCTACACGTTTTTTGAGGCGATTTCACCGGAATTTTTTTTGCAAATAATGGATCAACGATTTAATGAACTTAGCAAGGCAATTGCATGTATAAATACAACGGTGTCATCACTACACAAGGAGTTGAAATCCACTCGTGACACTCTTCAAGAAAGCATCAACGTTCAAACGGGCAGAATTGACGCAATGCAAAATATGGATAAAAAGCGCAATTCAAAATATTTTGCTCAATTCCAAGGTTCAGATGAGGATGAGAAGGAACGTCCAACTCGTCATGATGACATCAAGAACATCAAGATCACGGATATTCCTGAATTTGATGGTACACTAGAGCCCGAACAAGTCCACAATTGGGTAAGGCAACTAGATCGTTACTTTGCTTTTAAAGAATATGATGATGTTACTAGTTGCTGGGTAGCAATTCTAAGATTAACGAAGCATGCATCCTTATGGTTCGACCATGTGCAAGAACTTCGTCATCAAAAGCAACAATACCCAATCCGTTCTTGGAAACAATTAAAGGATGAAGTCATCCACAAGTTTGTTCCTAGGGATTTCGAGCACCAAAATTACTAAAAGTTGACTTCTTTAATTCAACGCAACAAGTCCGTTCGCGAATACATGCGGGAATTTGAAAGACTCACTCTTCTTTGTGACATTGCGGAGAAAGATGCACAAAAGATGGCACATTTTCAACAAGGACTTAAACGGTACATATCTAATCAACTTGATCTTGCGCACTTTATTGATTTTGAGGATATGTGTCATAAAGCAGAGAAGATAGAACGAAATCTTGCATATAGTCAACGACCTATTTTCAAGGGGACTCAATCCTCGACTATTTCTTCTGGTGTTCCTACACCCATGCCAATTTCGAAGGGGATTGCGCCATCCATTCCTCAAGGCAACAATGATATAGAGGATCGACGAAAGTGTTTCAATTGCCATGGGCGAGGTCATCTAAAGAAAGATTGTCCAAATAAGAAGGCTTTGACAATCCAAGAATTTCAAGATGCTGAAATCTTGGACCAAGAAAACCCTCAAGAAGACATCTCCAACGAAAATCTTGATCAAGAATTTGATTGCTTCACGCATGACAACACTCAATTGCTTGTTATAAGGCCAATCTTGCACTCTAATGTAGGGGATGACGATCTTCAACGAGAGAAATTATTCCGTACTATTGCACTTGTCCAAGATAAGGGTTGTAGTGTCATCATTGATAGTGGTTCTTGTACTAATGTGGCGTCTCAAGCAATGGTGGACAAGTTTAATCTTGAAACGAGACCACACCCCAAACCCTACATGTTGAGTTGGGTCGATGATTCCAGTGGTCTGAACGTTCAACGACAATCTTTGGTGCCTTTCACCATAGGACCTTATAAAGATGAAATTTGGAAGAAATACAAATTGCATCCAAGCTCCAAGAAACCGATCCCTAAGGGTATTCAACAACAAGAAAAGGTATTTTTCTCCTTAACTCTAAAGATATTGTTGTGGAACTTGATGTTGAAAGGAAAGGATATCTTCTTGTTGTCAAACATAGCTTGGTTACTAATCCAATCACGCACTCTAATAAACAATTACTTGAGTTATTGGACGAGTTTCAAGATGTGTTCCCTGATTAATCACCTAAGGGATTACCTCCTTTAAGGGGAATAGAACATGCATTTGATTTGATTCCAGGCGCACCTCTCCCAAACAAGCCCGCTTATCGATGCAATCCTCAAGAAAGCCAAGAACTTGAAAGACAAATTAAAGAATTGATTGATCGCGGATATGTTCGTGAAAGCATGAGTCCTTGTGCCGTTCCATCTTTGCTCGTGCCAAAGAAAGATGGTACTTGGCGTATGTGTATTGATTCTAGGGCCGTCAACAATATCACAATCAAATATAGATTTCCAATGCCTCGGTTGGAAGATATGTTGGACGAACTACATGGTTCTACGATCTTTTCCAAGATTGATTTATTGAGTGGATACCATCAGATGAGAATTCGTGCAGGGGATGAATGGAAAACAGCTTTCAAAACAAAACAAGGATTGTATGAATGGATGGTGATGCCTTTTGGACTGTGCAACACTCCTAGTTCTTTCATGCAACTCATGAACGAGGTACTCCGTCCCTTCCTTAATAAATTCATCGTGGTATATTTAGATGATATTCTGATTTATAGCAAAACTGAAATTGAACATTTAGATCATCTAAAATTACTCATTGAAAAATTGAGGGATGTGAAATTGTATGGGAAACTTGAAAAGTGTGAGTTTATGGTGTCAAGTATCGCTTTTCTTGGTTATATTGTCTCTTGTGCGGGGTTACATGTTGATCCTCCAAAAGTTGAAGCTATTTCCACTTGGTTGGAACCTACAAATGTTCATGAGGTTCGAAGTTTCCATGGCCTTGCAAGTTTCTATAGGCGTTTTATTCCGAATTTCTCAACAATCATGGAACCAATTACTACATTGACAAAGAAGGGGGAGAAGTTCGAATGGAACCCTAAGGCTCAACAAGCGTTTGATACCATCAAAAGGAAGCTTTGCCATGCACCAATTCTCGCACTACCAGATTTTGCGAAGCTTTTTGAGGTTGAATGCGATGCAAGTGGTGTCGGCACTGGAGGTGTTTTGATTCAAGAAAGTCGCCCTATTGCATACTTTAGTGAAAGGTGCAAAACTGAAGTATTCCAATTACGATCGTGAATTCTATGCTATTGTTCGATCTCTTGATCATTGGTCACATTATTTGCGCCCTAAGCCTTTCATCTTACATTCTGATCATGAGGCTTTGAAGTATATCAATGGACAGCAAAAATTGAATCATAGACATGCGAAGTGGGTTGAGTTCTTGCAATCTTTCACATTCCATGCTAAGTACAAGGAAGGAAAGACGAATGTGGTGGCTGATGCGCTTTCAAGGAGGAATTATTTGTTGGCTATGGTGGAAACTAAGGTGCTGGGGTTTGAAATTCTCAAGGAATATTATCAGACCGATCCAATCTTTTCCAAGATTCTCGCAAACCCTACTGGTGAGTTCACAACACATGATGGTTTTCTTTTCAAAGGAAACAATCTTTGCATTCCTCAGTGTGGGATTCGTAAGCTTTTGGTTCGTGAGGGGCATAGTGGTGGTCTTGCTGGTCACTTTGGGGTACACAAGACGATGCACATCTTACAAGAACACTTCCAATGGCCAAAGATGTTGAAAGATGTGGAGAAAATTGTGGAACAATGCACTACTTACCAAATGTCCAAGAAAACATTCCACAAAGGTTTGTAAACTCCTTTGCCCGTCCCTTCTACACCTTGGGGAAGTGTGAGCATGGATTTCATTGTTGCTTTACCAAGAACTCAACGCGGAAAAGATGCAATAATGGTGGTGGTCGATCGTTTCTCAAAGATGGCACACTTTGTCCCTTGCCACAAAACGGATGATGCAACTCATATTGGAGATCTTTATTTCAAGGAAATTGTTCGTTTACATGGCATGCCTTTGAGCATCGTTTCTGATCGAGACACGAAGTTCCTAAGTCACTTTTGGCGCACTCTCTGGAAGTTGGTTGGTACGAAGCTTCTCTTTAGCACTTCTCATCATCCACAAACTGATGGCCAAACTGAGGTGACAAATCGCACATTGGAAACAATTCTAAGGGGACTAGTCAACAAAACTCAAAAAGATTGGGATGTAAAGCTTGCACATGCTGAGTTTGCATACAATAGGAGTCATTCAAGTACAACTTCTAAATCACCTTTTGAAGTTGTGTATGGGGTGAATCCTTATCTATTATTGGAACTTACACCTATTCCAAAAGGGAGCTTAATACATGCAAATGCTAGGGAACGACTTGAAGATTTTTTGAAACTCCATCATCGGGTCAAGAATCAGATTGAGAAGATGAATCACAAATACATGACAAGAGCAAATAAATGGCGCACACAACCCTCATTTCAAGTTGGTGATCTGGTTTGGTTACATTTAAGAAAGGAACGTTTTCCAAATGAAAGAAAGAACAAGCTGAAGCCTAAAGCTACTGGGCCATTCAAGATACTTCAAAAGATTGGGGAAAGTGCTTACAAGATTGACCTTCCGCTTGAATATGGTAATGTGAGTACTACTTTCAATGTTGGTGATCTTTCTCCTTACTACACTGACCAAAATTTGTGGACAAATTTCTTCAAAGGGGGAGAGAATGATGAGGATTCATTGGCTATTTTGGAAAATTATCCTATTGATCTAGAAATTAATAATAAATATCAGGATAGTTATTTCGAATGGTCACATATCTTGAAGGAAATCACGTGCAAAAAGAAGATCAGCTCGACTTTGGAATAAAATTGGAAGGATGAAGAAATTTAGATATATCTGGTTGTTAGGATTAATTAGATTTATCTTATTTTATTTTATTTTATTTGGTCCGAATTAGTTTAGATTAGATTAGTTTGTTAGGATATTTGTTAGTTAGGATATTTTCTGGATAAGATTTATATATTTGGAAAAATTAACAAGTATAATCCAACCTTTTAGTGGTCTTCCAAAAATAAACCGACCTTTCGATTATCCCAGAATAATCCGACCTTTATAGTGTATCTTCTGAAAATGTACCCAATGACTCTTAACCTGTACAATAGGTTAAAAATTAGATTTAATTTTTTTTCCTTTTTTTTAAGTGAAAGCCCAAAATCTCTCTCTCTTCCTCTCTCTTCACTCTCCTTTGTCTCACTCTGCCTCCTCTCTCTCTTCACTCTCCTCTGTCTCACTCTGCCTCCTCTCTCTCCTCCTCCTCTTTTTCCTCCTCTCTTCTCTTATTCGTGTCTATTTCAAGGTTAAACGAGTTCGTTGGATGGTTATGGGCTCGTGAAAGTGGGTTGGTGGCTTGGTGCGAGGGTTGGTGGCATGGTGCGACGRGTGGTTCGTGGTGCAGGGCTAACACGGTGGTTCAATTGAGAAAGGGGTAAGAAGGAGAAAGAGAGAGAGGAGGTGGTTYGTGGCTGGGTGGTTTTAGGTGATGAGAGGTGGTCGTGGTTGAGTGGATTGAGGTGGTGAGGGATTGTTCGTGTGTTGGTGGTTGTGGGTGGTTGTGGTTTGAAGGGTTTTGATCGGTGGTGGTTAACGTGATGAGGGGTGGTGAGTGTGTGCCTGTGCGTTTGTGGTGGTGAAGGGTGGTTCATGTGTCAGTGGTTTTTGGTGGTTGTGGTTTGAGGGGTTGTCATCGGTGGTGGTTGAGGTGATGAGGGGTAGTGAGTGTGCGATTGTGGGTCGGTGGTGGTTGAGCTGATGAGGGGTGGTGAGTGTGCGAATGTGGGCTGGTGGTGGTGAGGGGTGGTGGTCRTGTGGCTGTGGTGGTGTGGTTGTGTGGGTGGTRGTTGTGGGTGACGTGGCAGGTGACATGGCAGGCGACAGGTGGTTGTGGTAGTGGGTAAGGGGGGTGAGGGATTGTCATTAGTTTAGGTTAAATTATAATTTATTTTTAGTTAATTTATGTTTAACTTTAATTACAACCAATCACTAAGCGACACRTGGAAATTAACCTGTTCAATAGGTCACCATTGCTCACCAACCGGATAGGGTGCATTTTTGGAAGATAAGCCACAAAGGTCGGATTATTCTGGGATAATTGAAAGGTCGGTTTATTTTTGGAAGACCACTGATAGGTTGGATTATACCTGTTAATTTTATCTTTTCATAAATATCTTAGTTAGTTTTAGATATTATTTTGTATTATAAATAGGTTCGAGTTCTTTAATAAAAATTCAGATTATTCTTGTTAAAAATTCCTCTTTGTTAATTCAGAGAAAACSTTGTGAGTTTTGTGGTTKGTCCGGAAATTCACTTGATTAGCTACATTGTCGGTTGTTCTTTTTAGGAGCTGGTTCCACTTATCCTTCGAGTCCCTTAAAGATTCAAAATTATTTTCAGTTTTTAAACACAATTAAACACTCGTTCTTTAGTTTCTTGGATTTGTGAGGATTCTTTCTTATAAATCCATATCACTATGCATGTTGCCTAGAGGGAGAGAGCTGAAAAAGAGGGCACAACTATTGCAGACCTTCCTCCTTCAGCAAAGTGTAATACTTCGGAAATCGATTCATCCAGTTCTTCTAAAGCCGAAGGTTCAGTGTCAACCTCTTCCGCCAACGACGAAGGAGACGCCATAYAGATCAAGGGCGAAGCTGAACAGCCGAAAGAGGGCGGCACCGAGGGGAAGGACTCGTTAGTTGAAAATAGAATCTTATGACTCTTCTTGATTTTTTCTTGATTGCTTCAAGTTGTAATTTGAATATTTTAATTTCTTCTTTTGAATGTCTGTTGAATATTTCCACCTTTTGAATTTTGGCTAAGTGATGTTTTCGTCTTGTCATAAGATAGGCGAGTTACTTTAGCCTTGATATTTTGAACTGATTGAGCCTTGATAAGGCCTTTTTTGAAATACCTTTTGATTTTTAATATGTCGACCATCTAGTTTATCGATTCGTCGCTGCCAAAATTTTCAAAATCTTAAGATTTATGTTAGTCTAATAACATAAACTTTTTTAGTGGCCCAGATTTTTGCAAGCCGCGAATCGTTAATATATGATTCGACCTTCATGGCAAAATGTCCAAGATTAAATGAATGTAGATATTGATTGACTTAAGACCCACAAGGGGTGTTAAGTCAATCAATCACATATTGATTGCCCTTAATCTTGGAGATTTTGCCCTTGCTTTCTTTGAACATGCTCCGATGAAAGGTTTGCAACCTAATCTTCCTTTTTATCCAGTCGTGTTATCTTTTCTGACGTATATAGACTAACCTAAGGTTGTAAAATATACATCTTCAGATTCAACTAACATGCTTTCGTCGAATGTGTGGCTAATCATCGTTCTCGAATCATGGATAACTTACGTGAAATACACGTCTCCTACTCGACCAGATTAACATTTATCAAATTGACGAATCATAATTATACTTGTAGACAAATTGTCCAAGTATTATGATAATCTAACTGATTGCTTAAGACCTAGTATGGGTGTAACAATCAATCATACTGATCCGTTAATGGAATATTTTGTCTTCAAGTAAGCTTTACTCTGCTTATAGGAGAAAACTAAGTGAATCCTTCGAATAAGGTCTTTCTTTTTTTAGAAGAAAAATGTGTTATATCCTAGATAAGGTCTTTCGACTGTTTTTAGAAGAAACTTATGCATTGCCTAAATAGGTCTTTACTGCTTTTAGAAGAAAGATCGATGTAAAATATGCCCTTGCATAAGGCTTATTGATCTTTTTAGAAGAAAGACTTAGTAAATGTCCTTGAATAATTTCTTTTTGACCGATCGACTTATGTTAATGTCCTAAGAATAGGGCTTTTGACTGCTTTTTAGAAGAAAGACTTATGTCTATTGCCTAAGAAAAGAGACTTAGAAAAATTTATAGGAGAATCGCAGACTAATTATTCAAAAGCTCAAAGCTTAGTTACACATTCAAAAACTACATATATAGACACTAGTAGAAAATTTTCTTATTAGGTAACATCGATGATAACCTCTGTGACGTTACTAAAGTCAATTTTTTTAACCATCACAATGATAGTTACAAATAAAATGTTTGTACCATTCTCAATGCTGTGGTACAAATTACCTTGTACTTTACATTGACATTTTGTTGATTGTTATCTAAAGTCATCTTATCTGTAATCAAACATATGTGTTATGTAATATTTTTTTTTTTTTTTTTTTTTCTTTTAATGGCTAATAAGAGTTCACATTTATTGCGTCCTCGCTTACCTTATAGCCAAATAAAAAAACTTATTATATTAGACAATTAGAAATTCTATATATATTTAATTTAATAAATAATATTACATTGTTTTAAGAATATAATATCAATATGAAAATTACATCAACGAATACCAAATCCTTTATCATCCTTTACAATATTATATAACACCATGTCTCAAGACTAATTGAAGTACCATCGGAGCATCGAGTCTCTAGAGGCCATATTAGCTTTTCTACAGGGCTTTCTCGAGCCTTCTCAATACCACCAACAATTCTTAACAAGCATAATGGCTTCATCTAGTGAACCGGTCTCTGAGAATTCAGATTCAATGATATCTCTCAATTTGGGCTCTTTTTGCAGAGTAAAAATAATTGGAGCAGTAAGATTTCCTTTCGCTAAATCAGCACCTCCTGGCTTTCCTAGATGTTCAGCCGACTGTGTGAAATCCAATWTGKSMTCTACAATCTGGAAGGATAGACCAAGATTCCTGCCGTACTCATACAAGCTTTCACAGACACTACTGTCGACCACGCTGAATATAGCTGCCCCCTTTTTGTACTAGCAGCAAGCAATGAGGCTGTTTTGTAGTAACTCTTGATCAAATAGTCCTCTAATTCTACATCACAATCAAATAGACTAGATGCTTGCTTAATTTCTCCACTCACAAAATCTTTGATAACCTGCTTAAGTAGTACCATAATTACATGAAAAAACACGAAGTGGATCACCATACATAAGACTCTTGACCCCATGACCAAACAAAATCGATTTGATGGAACAACTGCATCTATGTTTAGCTCCTAAAGTTAACCAAAACGTAAAAGTTGTTGAGTAGAATTGTGCAGCCAAAACATTAATGGTAAAGTTCTAAATTAAATTTATCACCAAAAATTTAAAGGATGATCTGCATTTCTCCATAAGCAGGAAATTTAGCTTCTTTCTACTTTATTTCCTTTTGTTTCTAAACCATATGGGCAACAACGATTAGRAGAATTAAAATTAGCATAACCAGTCATGTGTAGAGTTTAAAATTAGCTTCTTTCTACTTTATTTCCTTTTGTTTCAAGAGCTTCAATGTTAGTGTACCTTTTTCACTGCACAAGTTCCTTCCTCCATAAGATATGGRTAATCCTCCTCTTTCTGTAGTCCACCGTTAGAGACTATAAAATTGAATGCATTGTCCATAAGGCCGCCGCTGCAGCCATTGTTGCAAATATCACAGTCCACCAACTGTTGCTCAGACAGTGAAGTAAGTTTTCCAGTGACAATCTGATTTATTCCCTCTACTGCAGCAACAGTTGAAAATGCCAAACAACTTCCTGGAATTTTTACATTATCATGGATTCAATGTTTAGTCTGAATTTTCAGTTATGTAAAATGATACTGTAGTAAAAAAAATGTTATGAAAATTACTGAGCACTTTAGCTTACCCTAAGAGTACACAACAGCATATGAAAGCTAGATAATTGCTAGCACCACAATTAAACATGAACTTGAGCACATATACCATATATGCACTCATCATACTCTATATAATTTTCATAATCATCTTTTGAATGATATAAATTGATGATGTCATATCCATTTAAGTTAATATAAGAATGAAACAAAGTCCCTTTTTGATTTTGAAAAAAACATACAGAATACATATTATAATTTTATATGATTTTTACCTTAATTTGAAGCTGCAAAAACATGACATATTGGACAACTTCTTCAAGCATTGTGCTTATGTCAACCTGTTAACAAAAATCAAAATCCATCAGAATTATTTCATTTTTTATACCTCTAATATTTTTATCATTTATCTAATAATATACATGTTGGTGTAGGTGTGTTTACATTAGGAACAAGGCCCTGCAATATTCTCAATCGTTCGTTGATTCGTTCTCTTCTTTTCTGCAAGAAGATTAATTAATCAACACAAAAATCATTCGTTTCCTAGAAATGTAGCACAGGTTACAAGCACCTAAATTTACCATATCCTCTTCTCAAATGACTAAAGAAAAACCATACATCTAAATTTGGGTTGTCACGGACTCATGGCAACTACAAAAAACGAAGCAACAAATTTGCAGGAAACAATAAGCAAAAAATTGAACAACAAAAAACAAGAATGAACCCAAATTTGAACCAGGACAAATCATAACAAGAATAAAGCCTCTAATTCGAACAAATTAAACCCTAACTCGAACAAATTCAAAAAAGAACAAATTCGAACATTAAGAACCGTAATTCAAAATTGATGTTCAACATSGAGTAAAATCCTACCGAATTCGCAAAAATTGAGCTGAAAATTCATATAAGTTAAACCCAACATTACATAATTCAAAATTTTACCSAAAATTAGTAAAAAGCAATCAACAATCAAACACAATAATGCAATTATCCAACAAGAATTCCAAACAAGCAAAATTTCAAATTCAAAAAAGATAGAAAATTACCTCTGCGTGTATTGGCTGTAGTTCACCCAAAAACGTCTTGAATGACCTGACTCGTGGTTGGGTAATGAGTAGAAGAATCCCCACGAAAGTGAAAGTCGTGAATTTGCATCTCAGTCTAAATTTAAAAAACGATACAAAGATGATAAAAATCGCACAAATTCCAAAACCCTACGAGAGAGATAAACAAGTAGAAAAAACTTTATAAAAGTGAAGAAGTAGGGGAAACAGAGAGGCGATAGTGAAAAAGAGCAGCGACGGGAGAGTTTCGAAGTTGTGGCGGCAGCGGCAGTGAGAGTGTTTCGAAATTGTGGCAGCGGCGAGAAGGCCGTACATGGTGGTAAGTAGTAGATTGACGAGTCATACGCGAATTAGATGATTTGAGAAGATCTATATGCGAGTGGTGAGTAGTAATGGAGATCCAAGAACAAAAAAACAAAGAATTTAATTTAAGGTTGATGAAAAGGAGAAGAGAGAGGTTGGGAAGAGAGGTTGAAGAAGAACGTCAAATTGAAATGAAGGAAAAAAAATCCAACAAACTTGACTTTTTGATTGCCATGTTTATATTAATTGTAACCAACAAAAATAATACTCCCTCCGTTTTTTTTAGATGTTCCATATCATTTTGGAACGGTTTTTAAGAGTTGATTGAGTTGAATAAAATAGTTGAGTAAGTTGGGTAAAAAGTTGAATAAGTTAGGTAAAAGAGTAAATGTGTGAATGAAATTTTATGGGAAATAGTAATTTTGGGTGAATAGATTGGGTAAAATAATGAAAGTTGACTCTAGAAATGAGTAATTCATTAATGTTTGAGTAAATAAAGTAGGTGAAAGGTAAAAAAGTTATTTTTAGATTGGTTTGGAACATCTATTTGAAAACGACCCAAAAAGAAAACTGGAACATCTAAAAAAACGGATTCATATGATGGTTACAAACAGGGAGTTTCTAGAATTTTTGAAGATTTTCTGTATTCCATGTTTTTCGTACTAACTTGTCATCCATGGTCTCGAGTTTAAAAGTGCCCTTCCCAATTCGGGGTTAGCTTGCCATCCTCCTTGTGTCTTCCAACAGACTCCATTTTTCGCAGTACCAGATCACCCACCCTTAGAGTTCTTCTGCCTACTCTCTTTTTATACTAACAAGACATACGTAGCTTGTAAAGCTGCTGTCGGAGCAAAGCATTCCCCCTCATCTCTGGTATTAAATCTAAATTGTGGCGCAAGGCATATCAATTGGCTTGTTCATCATATAACATGACTCTAAGGGTTGGCTCATATATTTCAATTGGAAGAACAACTTTTGACCCATAGATAAGAGTGAAGGGGGTTTTGCCAGTTGACCCTTTGACCGTTGTGCATATCGACCAGAAAACATTGAATAACTCTTCGGCACATAGACCTTCATGGTCTAACTTTTTCTTTATGCCCGAAACGATGGTCTTGTTGAAAGCTTCAACCTTCCCGTTGGCTTGGGGGTGAGCGACCAAGGCGAACTGCCCTGCTATCCCAACATCATCCAACCAATCCTTCAACTTTGAACACTCAAATTGAGGTCCATTGTCGAAAACTATGGATCGAGGAACTCTAAATCTAGTGATAATATTCATCCAAATGAATTTCTTGACATCTAATGTCTTAATACCCTTAACTGGCTCAGCTTCCACCCATTTGGTGAAATAATCGACAGCCACAAACACATATTTCAGCTGTCCTGAAACTTGAGGGAAGGGTCCCAAGATATCCATGCCCCACTTGGCTAACGGTAGTGGAGACACCATCGGAGTTAAATTAGTAGGAGGTTGACGAGGGATGTTGGCATGGATTTGGCACTTGACGCATTTCTTTACCAATTCCTAAGCATCCTTTCGAATTGCTGGCCAAAAGTAGCCGGTTCGAAGGGTCTTTTCGGCAAGTGCCCTTGCCCCTATGTGCGAGCCACAATATCCTTCGTGAACATCTGCTAAAAGTTCTGCCCCCTTCTCTGGAGTCACGCACTTTAACAACKGGTGGCTATATGACTTCTTGTACAATTGCCCATTCCAGAGAACGAAGCAAGTGTCTCTGGCTTTGACATATTTTGATTCAATCAGATCTGCTGGAGGAGTTTCATTTACATTGTATTCAATAATTGCATTCATTCATGTGTTACTTCTATCTATGAAGTTGGATTTTTCCAAATCATCTATGCYCTTTGACTGTTTAACTTCCCAAAAGATAGTTCGAGGAGTACTCCTCGTAGCTGAACTTACTAGCTTAGAAAGAGCATCGRCTTGCTTGTTCTCGGATCTGGTCACCTGAAGCAACAAGAAGCTGTCCAAGTCCTTGATCTCAGCCTTAACCATCTCCATATATTTCAACATATTTGCATCTCTTGCCTCATATTCACCATTGACCTGACTGACGATCAATTGTGAATGTAACGTTGGTTCTATTCCCCGTGCCCCTATTACCTTGCACATTTTTACACCTACAATCAAAGCCTCATACTCGGCCTCGTTGTTGGTGGCCTGGAAGTTAAACTTCATAGCATATTMAAAAACATCACCTTCAAGAGAGCGAAACTRAATGCCTGCCCCACAGCAATCCTGAGTAGCTGAACCATCGACACGCAACTGCCACACATTGGGCACCCCCTCTAGCTGTGGGGGCCTAGTCAGCTCGACAATGAAATCAACCAATGCTTGCCCCTTAATTKCCCTTCTTGGCTCATAGACTATATCGAAGCCATTCAGCCATATTGCCCATTTAAGMATTCTCTCGRATGATTCCAAACGGGTGAGAGAATCTTTGATTSGCTGATYAGTGTAAACAACTGTTCGACGGGTAGCAAAATATGGTCGAAGCTTTTGAGTTGCCTTTAGAAGCACAAGTCCAAACTTCTCAGGTGTGGGGTATYGAATTTCAGCACTTTGCAAAACATGACTGATGAAATAGGTAGGCAACTAAACACCCTCCCTTTCGGGAACCAAGACTGCCGAAATAGCATGCTGGGACACAACGAGGTACATGTATAGAGTTTCTCCCAATCGGGGACTTACCAGATGAGGGAGGGTGTGGAGATGTTCTTTTACTTTGGCGAGAGCTTCTTCYGCCTCAAGAGTCCATTWGAACTTTATGTTTTTCTTAACTGCCTTGGAAAAGGCTGGTACTTATCCCCTGACTTCGAAAGAAACTTGCCCAGTGAGGCCAAACAACCGATCAACTTCTGAACTTCTTTCACGCTCCTTGGGGAGGACATGTCTAACACTGCCTGGACCTTATCGGGGTTAGCTTCAATACCCCTCTCGTAAACTAGATATCGAAGGAATGAACTTGCCTGACATGACACYWAATATGCATTTCTTGGGATTTAGCTTCATCTGAAAATGTCGAAGCGTCTCAATTGTCTCCTTSAGATCCAAAGGGCGATCTTTAGCAAGCTTGCTCTTAATGATCATATCAWYAATATATGCTTCGACATTTCGCCCCAATTCTTTGAAAAACGCTGCATTCACTAGCCTTTAAAAAGTCGMATGAGCACTTCGCAAGCCAAAAGGMATGACCTTATAGCARTACAAACCATTGTCTGTCACAAATGCAGTCTTATATTGATCCTCGACCTTCATTGGGATTTGATGAAAYCCAGAGAATGCATTGATAAAGCTCATGACTTGGTGTCTAGCTGTTGAATCAACAAGGTTGTCTATCTTTGGAAGATGAAAAGGATCTTTGGGGCAAGCCTTKTTTAGGTCAGTATAATMGACACATATCCGCCAAGTGCCATTCGGCTTGGGGACCAAGATCACATTTGCCACCCATTCCGGGTATTGGCATTCATGAATAAACCCGACATCAAGCAATTTTTCACATCTTCATCCGCTGTCTTGCTTCGCACTAAACCCAGATTCCTCTTTTTTTGCTTCACAGGCTTAGTCGAGKGGTCAACTTGCAGGGCATGTTGAGTGATCGATGGGTCGATCCCCGACATTCCCTCAACTGTAAAGGCAAAGACATCTTTAAACTYTGATAACAATCTTCTAATATCTTGACCAAGGGCTGGATCAATTGATTGACTAACCCTAACCGTTCTCTCCGATTTAATTGGATCAAGGATGTATT
>SNQN01008018.1:0-30900 GCA_008642245.1 Bassia scoparia | reverse complement strand
TTTGATGTTGTTTCGGATATGGTGACACATTTTTGGTGGAAAGATAATACTGGACTTTTGGCTACTCACTTTGAGACCTGACTGTGAAGCAAACTCCTGTAGCACAGAGGTGATGGTTTGGATATTGGCCACAGAAGCCCCCCCAAAAAGGAAGACATCATCAGCATAGAAAATATGGGAAAGGGCAATGTCTTTGGTTATTTTGAGAGGCTTCCATCTCCCATCAGAGACCTGGCCTTCAATGGTTCTAGAAAGTCTCTCCATACACAGAACAAAAATGTAGGGGGACAGGGGATCTCCTTGTCTGATACCCCGCGAAGGAAGGAAAGCAGGTGTAATCTCCCYATTCCATAGGGTTGAAATGGTAGGGGTGGAGATGCAATTCATGATCAGATTCACTAAGGAAATGGGGAAGTTGAAACCTAAGAGAGTCTCTCTGATAAAACTCCATTCAATTGAATCAAAGGCTTTAGTTAGGTCAATTTTGAGTGCCATGATGTTTCTACCCTTTTTAGCTTTTTTGAAATAGTGAGCTACTTCTTTGACAATGATGACATTCTCCTCAATCCCCCTACCTTGAATGAAACTGGTCTGAAGAGGACTTACTAGATCAGGCAGGAGACCTTTGATTCTAGACACTATAATTTTRGTTAGGAGCTTGTAAGCAGTGTTACATAACCCTATAGGTCTGAAATCACTCATGGACTGGGGAGGTTCACATTTAGGAATAAGACAAAGATATGAGTCATTTAGAGAAGGTGGAATGGAACCCTGATCAAAGGCATGGGTGATCATGTTAAAGAGGGAAGGTGAAATTGTGTCCCAGAAATGCTGGTAGAACCTAGGTTGGATACCATCTGGCCCTGGGCTTTTCATAGGGTCCATGGCAAACAAGTTGTTCCTGACCTCTGTGATGGTGATCGGTGCCATAAGACCCTGGCTTTGAGCATGGGTGATCATGGAGGAAGGAAGGAACCCACTGCTATGATGACTCATYAGATGTGCAGACTGAAATATATTGGCAAAGTGGGAGCYGGCCAACTGCTTCAGGGCCAGGGGATCATTGATCCACACATCATTTGAGTCTTTCAGGGTAATGACTTTGGACCTAGACTTCTTAACTTTTGCAATGATATGAAAATATTTAGTATTATGATCTCCATATTTCCTCCAATTCATCCCAGCCTTTTGAGCCCAAACTACTCTTTCTATATGCAAAGACATCACTTTGAGGTCATCTAACGTTCTTGTTTTCTAGTTACTGCAAGAAAGTTAGAATTTGTTTTTGGACAAGGCAATATCTGTAAAATCCATCAAGTCTCAATAAGTTTTCTTTTTTCGTTTTGTTAGGTTACCAAAAGCTCTATTTCCAAAATGGACTTCTCTTAAAAAAACAACCCCTTGAACAAATAAAGTACCATTGCCTTTCCCCCCAAATTTTTGACAAAAGAAATCATTGAAATCAAGATAGACAACCATGCTTCTTTACATCGAAAAGGATAAGTGCTGTGGTGGTAATTATCCTTCTCAAGGCAAACAAGGATGGGAAGCATGATCAGAGTATGTTTAGGTAAGTGGAGTACTTGGATGGGGGTTCGTTTTGAATAACTCAGCATCCCCAAGCCCCTGTCCAAATCCTTTGCCTAATGGTGAAGATCCTTTTTGGTGATTTGACCAGGTGTACCGATACCATTGAAGCCTACGATAATTAGATCCAGCTGCATGGTGTAATTGTTGAATAGCCACCCCCTGATTGTTACGAAGTAAAGCGCCTCTCATTTTCTCTTTTGATTGGTCACTTCACATTGCAATCACCCACTACCAGATGCTGGTCGTGGAAGGAGGAAGGTCAGCTTGCAAGGATTCCCCAAAAGGCAATTCGCTCTGCCCTCGACAATACGGAGCAAACAACCCAGTGAGTAGCATATCTGGTTGCTCGAGAGAATGAAAAGAGGCAAGAAAATAGTGGGGGCTGCCATCAGTGAACAAACCCAAGTCTAATAATTCTGTTTCCAAAAAGCCAGATCCACCCCTTCGACGCTACCGCATTGATGACCTTATGGTGCACATAGTTCAGTCTGGATTTTGGCAATGGTTGCCCTGAAGTCATTACATAATTTGTCTCAAGCACAAATGAAGACATTTGGACGGTGAGTATTTCACAATTTCCAACGCATGCGGAATGAACTCCATACTGCTGGCTCCCTGAACATTCCATACTGCAACTTCATATTAAACAATGGGAGATGGTTGTAAAACCTGCCCTCATCCATGGTTCCCTGGATACACCCGAGTCCCCGCAGCAGATCTATCCAAGTCCCCTCCCATGCAGTCCTCCAGATGGTGCTGATACAGTTTGTAACGTCAACTGGTGGTCATCAGTGAAGCAATCCTGACGGCTTCCTTTGATAACTTGATGTGTAAGAGACCTCCAGTTGAAAACCCTACCACTATCGTGGTGGGTTCTGAAGAACAGTCGTACGGCCTTGTGGGGTTTTTCGTGGACGGCCCCTTTGTTTTCTAATCAGAGGGTTACTTGAATATCTTTCAACTGGAGCACATCCAGGAGTGCTGGTGTTGGTGACCAATCCGGGTATAGCATTGAAAACAGTAAGTGATGCCAGAGTGGGGGCAAAGTGTTTTTTGTTGCTGGATTCTGTTGGATAGTTGGAGGTGAGCGGGTGGAGAAGTATCTTGAGGTGCTGGAAGAGGTGGAGGGTGGTGGTGGTGATAGGCGGGGTGATGGGGGCGATGTAGTAGTGTGATCCCCCATGGTCCGGGGTTTGGTTAGGGTTTGGTGGGAGGCATGTAATGGGGAAGAATTGTGGAGGACGGTGAGCAAGGAGCCTCTAGTGGTTGGGATGGCAATGGTGGTGGTGCTGGTGTGCTGATGGGCTGAGTTGTTATGGATGACGATCACTGTGGTTTCCTGAGAGTGTTTTTTCGGTGATTCTTGGAGGTAACGGATATGGTGTAATGTCTTGGTAGATGAGTTTTCCTCCCGTAATTCTGAAGTTTTTGTCTCGAGATGATGAGAATCAGTTGGGATGATTGCACTG
Organism: Bassia scoparia; assembly: GCA_008642245.1. Classification (NCBI taxonomy): domain Eukaryota; kingdom Viridiplantae; phylum Streptophyta; class Magnoliopsida; order Caryophyllales; family Amaranthaceae; genus Bassia; species Bassia scoparia. Next base: position 27,841 of record SNQN01008018.1, on the reverse strand, counting down.
AGCTGAGGGCTGTAGATGTTAAGGATGAGAAAGAAGATGAAGCGTTTTGATCAATATGCATAATAGTTGGTAGGTGGATCAGCATTGATGGCATTAACCTCAATGGGGGAGAACACTGGCCCGTTGAACTTCATGGCAACTCCGTATAAATGTATCCAGGAGAGATGAAGGAGTTTGCCAGAGTAGGAGCTTCATTTATGATTATATCTCCTTAACAATAGGTAAACACACGAAGAAGAAGCAATGAAGGATTTGTCAGTTGGTACTATATCCTTCTCGTAAATCATGCAAATCTGCTTCTTGTTTTTTTCTTTATGGGCCCCATTTTGTCTCGCCCCATTTGCTGAGGCAATTGTTATAGTTGGGTTTATAACCCGATGGTGGCATGACTTATTTGCAGTTTTGGGTAATGATTTTCTGGGCTTTCTTTTGTGATTGATAGTCGGGTACCATGGCCCATATTATTCCCATTTATCCTGTGTCCCAGAGTTGATGACATCACGGAAGGACCCACCAGCCGCCGAAAACTTCTTTGGCATTAATGGAAAGCTGGTCCACCTTATCTTGGTCACCGTAGTCCCTGATGACTTCAAATACCCACTGTTACCCCACATCCTCTACAATTGGGCTGCACTGGTTGACCTTTGCTCCTCCCCAAGTTGGGCTGCCATTATCAACATTAGCGGACTGCATTATTTGTATCCCCGTAATTATTCGAATATTTATAATTATTCTTCGTATAATATAAACAATTATTTTATAAACCGTTGTATTTATTAAATTCCTATTTAATTATCATTATTTTTGCTTAGGATATATTTACGATATCCTTTTTTAACTGGATTATATTTTAATATTCAAAAAAAAAACAAAACAAAAAAATCTAAGAATAATCAGCCTAAAACTAGATAATAAAAGGGTTTTATTCATTTCTTATTCCATAGTCACGCCACTTTTCCCTTTCACATCTGCAGTTTCAAAAAAAAAAAAAAAAAAAAAAAAAAAGAGAAAGAAGTAGGAATACGTGAGAGCAGACCGAAGGAAAAGGATAGGGGTGCGCTCTGTGTGCTGCCTCTGCTTTCCCACGCGCCTGCCACTGCGTGGGTGCATGCACACCCCTAGCAGTCGAAGGGCTGCCACCGGAGCCGGCTGCAACTGCCGCTGGCGTCTGCGTTGTGCTGCCCTCTTGTTGTTGCTGCCCGCGGCTGCGGGTGTTTGTTGGTGCTTGCGCTGGGATATGGTATGCTGCTGGCCTGCTGTGCGTCGCCAACTATGGCCGGACCGCGTCCCTAGTGGCCCGCCTGCCGTCGACTGTCGGTCCTCCTTTCCCTTCCTTCTCTCTTATTTTCCTTCCTTTTCATGTGAATTCATGTTTTACAATTGCTTTTTAAATTTTCTAAAGTTTACCAATCAAATTAATTATACCATTGTTTTGAGATAACATCCATGAATTGCTAGTAATTTGGGTTGTTATGATAATTTCAATTTAATTAAAAAAATTCAGATTTGTTTATTAGGAAATTGGGTTTTTAAATTGGGATTTTTCATGTTTTAAGAGTTAAGGATTGATTAATACTAGTCTTAGTGTTATATAAAATTGTATGACATTAAATTGAATTTTTTAAGCTTTAAGTGAAATTTCAGATTTAATTACTAATGAATTTTGAGGTTTTAATGATCCTAAATCATGTTTTGCTGAAATATAACTTGTTTTAAATGATTACTATATATGTATCAGCTTAAACCTTGTTTATGCAAGTATTAATAAATTTCATGATTAATTAATAAATAATTTTTGGTGGAAGCTATAAGTATTGTGAATATGGTTTTCACTTCAAAATCAATAACTTTAATATATAGTACTACTAGTATAAGCATGTTTTGAATGTTGAAAGGTTTTTTGGGCGAAAAAGAAAATTTTCAGATTTATTAATGAATTAACAAGGCTGAGTTCCTGTTTAAAAGATATATTTTCAAATGATTTTTTAAAACTTAGAACTATAGTATAATATTCTACTATTAAATGAGGGGTTTTTGTGAGTATAAACATTGTTCAAAATGGTTTCGAGGCTTGTTAAGCTTCTTTAAGTATGCTGTAAATAAGTGCAAGTGTGTTGATTCGAGTTTTGTAAAATGATTAGAGGAGACTTCGAGAGGTCGATTTCTGAAGTATTGGATTGACTTTTAATTTCAATTTGCTCAAGGTACGTACTACTTGCGAAATTCTTGACGTATAATGTATATGTATCCTGATGTAATAATGTTTTCTTGGAATTGTTTGGGAAGTTGCCAACCGAAAATAGTTTTTTTTCCCCATTCTATTTAGTATTGGGTCGATAATGAGAAACTGTGGAATATTGAGGAATTGGTTTGTTTCATGAGATTGGATATGAGGATTGATATTAGTCCATTGTCTATTGATAAATTGGATTGTCTATTGATGGTAAAGTGGAGTCAAGTATAATGGCTTCATGAGGTTTGTTACAATATAAGAGATGAATTAAGTGGAGTCAAGTTATGACTTGCTCCATGAGGTATGTTATTTAATCTTCATGATATAGGTGTGAATCGAGCAAAGGAAGTATTCAAGTCTTAATGACGAGGTTAGTTGTGCTTGTCCAACAGGTTCTGTTAATTAAAGAATAATTGTGTGTTTAAAAGTATTGCAATGTGGGTTTGGTCTTCGATTGTGAGTCATAATGATCTGTTCAGATATTATTAACAATAAATATGAATATGAATGAGCAATACAAACTCATGGAGTTGTGGCACGTTAGAGTATTGACAACTAGGGTTGGGTTGCGATTGATTCGCTTCCTTACTAGGAGCCGTCCTGATCAAGACTGCGTCTCTTTATATTACTTTAAAAACATTATTATCCAAATGGGTTTTTATCCAAAATGGGTTATTTGGAGATCTCATCTAACTATGGACTGGAGTGCGCCCCGTTTCCCATCTCGTTTAATGAATTTTGGATTCCTTTCGACGGGAGCATGAAACTATGTACCTTTGTCGTGATAGTGGCACTGGGTCGTATCTTGAATTGTGACCTGGATTGAGCAACTTGTCTGTTGCTCATATCTTAAAAAGTAAGAAACTGATAGTCTGTATATTGGATCGCGATGTGAGCATTTCAGAGTAAATCTAGTTAAACAGAACAGTAGGATTTTGGATTATTTTGGAGCAAGTAGTGTAAATTATGATGTTTGGTGGGTTTGAGGTTCAACTGTATATATGTTAATAATGTTGTTAAGTGGTTATGAACACCCACAAGTTTGGTTTTCTCTTTTTTAAGCAGTTCGTAACTTGGTCACGTCCAGTTAGGATATGCGTCCGTTATTTTGATTCATAATTTGTATGTACTCACTTATGCCTGATTGGTGTTTGTGTTTTGTTGCTTCCACATTTTCTCTCCTTTGGTGACCTGTGATGACCTTATTTCACTTGAAATATGGGAGCAGATTGTAACAGGATGCAATCGAGATTGACTAGCCTGGATGGTGGGATGAGTGATAGCCGATCGTCGTAATAGTTTGAATTTAATAACGTAACTTTACATAACCGACTTTGCTATTAGATAAATTTGGTTGTTTTAAAAGAATTTTATTGGTTACAATAAGGCCTTAATGGTCCCATTTGTCAAATCGATTTTTACATACTTGAGATTTTATAATTTGGTTAAACTATTCTCTTTTTTGATTTCGCTTAAATTTGTTTAGCCTAAACTTTAACACGTGGCGGTGACACACCAAATGATTCTCCTATTTTAGTTTATTTAATTTCACAGTAAAGGGAGAATTATTGGGGTGTTACAGAAGTGGTATCAGTTTAAAAGCCAGAAAATTTTCCTTTCAATTCTTTTACAAAACTCACCTGTTTATTTCACATATTTTCTTCTTGAAACACAACTACATATTATTTTTACAAAGCAATATAAAATAACTTCCTTTCTTCAACGATTCCCGGATGAGATTGGTAGTTTTAGGGCAGGGAACGTTTATGTGGTTTCATATCACAACTTTTTGGTGCTTGTAGACTAATTGTTCTAATATGATAATTCAACTTATACATGTTTTTGCTAAGTACATCAAGTTTTCGTGTCTTGTTTCTTTTAAAAGTTGACAAACAACTCAATTACAATTTTACTTTTACAACCTTTTGTTAACTCGACTTTTTCGAGTTCCGAGGACGTAACTCTCTTTTAGGGAGTATGACCGTGCCTACATTTTTTTTAAAACAAACACTATATTTCGCGAATAATTTTTGCTACAAAATAAAACCTTTTAAATTATTTAAGTTTTATAAACCAAAATTTCAGTCGGTGTCTTGCAAAGTCTCTATAGAATTCAAATTTAACAATAGAGTTTTACTGTAGTATTCTTCGTTCTTACATGTTGTTTTTGGTCCTTATAAACAAACCTAATAATAACAAATTAAAATACCTTCAATTTGATTCAATTATGCTTTGGTTGCATTAATGTAGTAATTTGCCTACCGCTCGCGTTCATTTTTAGTAGAGGAAATAATTTACACGTCAAGATGTCCACGCAAGAAATAAGAAAAACCGAAGACGACGTCATAGAAACGGATGGATAAAATTTTGTTTTCTCTCACCCGAATCCACCGGAAGAGTTCAAGTTTTTTTTATATACGGGCGTAATAAAAGCAGCGCAAGAAGGAGATAAAAAAAAATTTTCCAAAGAATTTTGGATGACCCACCGCGTCAAAGTGATTCTCGAAAAAGAGAAGAGGACGACGTCAATAGAGGAGCGACGACAATTGTCCAACCCAACTAAAGGAAAAAGGAGCACTTCGGAATCCGAACACTCATAGGATGGTTAGCATCGATAGGACTCGGACGATGAGAACGATTCTGCTTTGATGAAGAACGTTCGATGAGAAAACAGATAGACTTTTAATGTTCCTAGTATCCTAAGAAAAAATTACATAGATCGCCTAGACATTTTTGCCTTATTCCCTAGATGTAGGTATATTGGTCGATTTTAGATCTCAATAAGTACAGCTAAATTACTCCTTCTTATTTACATTCTATGTCTACCTTATTTTCAAATTGAACAAGAGAAAGGATAACACGTTTTACTAACGTTATTAACATGGTATTTTTCGTTTTAGAAATTCTTTATCTTTACTCATCTTAATCCCCTGGTAACAATTTATGAATAAATATATCCTTGCACGCCAGCTTTATTTTTAATTTTCTTTCCCTGTTGGAAACTATTTTGGATATTTCAGTTAAAATTTTATATTCTTATATAAGATTTTGTTATCAACATATTTTATTTTTGATCCTTACTATTACTATTCCAACATTTTGATCTGTGTTCAATCTCATTATTTTACGATTATATTTAAAATTCCATCTTTATTAATTATTCATTTTTGCCTGTGCACTCAGTCGTGCCCTAACCATTATTGTTACTTTGGCTTGGAGAAATCTCTATTAAAGCTTAAACGTGATTCTTTGAATTGTGTTGGAACAATTGGAGTAGGGTCATTGAGACCTCCTTTGAACCAACCACAGTAATTGCTGACATATTGTCTATTATGAGTTCTAAACTGTTTTTATTAATGTTGTTTTTTCGCTGAATCTGAAAGGCTTGCTCGTCTATTCCAGGAGTAGAAGTCGATGGCACGTAACGTTGTCGCTTTAGCTGAAACCATTAAGTTGTTAGCCATTTTCCTTGACAAGGATGCGTCAGAGCATAATGTTGTAGGACAGCACCTGAACTTCGATTGCTCAGCAGTAGCTTAAAAGCATTTGCTAAGGCTTCCAACGCAGGAAGTATCATTTCAGCAGTTACTTAATCCATGCCTTGGTGAAAGCCGAAAGATTTCTTTGGGTTTGAAGGAACCCTGCTTACCTAGAAGTTTGGATTGTAGAAATGTTGACAAAATCTTCAGAGCACTTAGAGTGTCCCGAGCAACATGAAAGTGATAAGTGCTTCATTCTATCTTAATGATAACTGCTGATGCTTGGTGTCCTAAAGGAGAGACATTTTGAAAACCTATCTAACTTTGGATGGGAAACCTTTAAGGAAGAGCTAAGGAATGAGTTTAATCCATATCGGTTACTCGAGTCACCAAACCTACTGAGAAATGGAAAAGGTGCGTAACGAGAAGCCATCTGATATATTCCTGGAGGGCAAAGACCAAAACGAAACCGCAATTCCATGCAAGCAGTCAAGGCGGAAAGCTGGTCAAAGAAATAGGCAATGCTACTGGGGTCTGTCATCAATGGACAGAGAGGAGAGCTGAAAAAGCCTTGCTAAATTGTCACGTTACCTTCTCTATCCACTCATCTATTTTATCCCTGCTAAAACTTGTTTGATTCCTGATGTTGCTTATTCTCTGTTTCCACACCTGTTGTCACCCAAATGATTTTTCTGTTCGAGCCTGTTGTTTTACCTGCTAATTGACCATGGGCGAAGTATCCTCGTGATAATCCAATGAAGCTTATCCCTTAAAACACCCGAGGAACGCTTTCCATTCAAGCCTCTTTTGAGTCACTTAGCAAACTTGGATGCCTTTGGGAGTTGAATTAACTGGGATATACAGGCTACGGTAGAGATTGTGAATTACTGAAATCGTACGTAAGGGATTAGTGAGAAGAGTGTGACCCATCGGGTCCTTAGAAATCGAAACGTTGTGGGGGAACTAGTTGTATGATGAAAGATACGAGTTAATAGTTTAAAGGTACCCAGCAATATTTGTGTGTGAAAGACTGAGTGTGAGGAGGTAAAGAATAGAGCATGTTTATGTGTTATGAGTTCATAATGTTTTCTTTCCAGAGGAGCCTTCGGAGTGCTAACTAGAGGAAGATTTGTGCCATAAGTTTATTTTCGAGTCTACACGCTTTCACAAACACCTCTAGAATGGCACCAGCAAGTTAAGGAGTTAATCAGTCAATACAGAATTTCTAGGTAAGAAGTCCAATTAAGCCTAGTGCCTCATCTTGGAGAACACCAAATTTATGCTGTGAAATGAAGATGAGTTTTCGATTGTGATTGTATTTATTGGAATTAAACTATGTCACGTTGAGGGATGAGTTCGTTTAACGAGATTAGATAACTGTATGACAGTTACAAGGATGAGTGATTTTTAGATTGACCTGAGGTCAAGATATCACCAGTTGAGGTTACTAACAAAAACAACCAAAAACTACTTTTAGAGACTCGTTCTGGGCACTATGAGTTCTTGATCAATTGCATTTGGGTTCACCAATATATATTTCGAGGATATAAGTTGGGGTTACACATTTTATGGATTACGAAACGGAGTATTTCATGGAGTACTTAACAAATTGAGGTTGTTTTTATTGTGATATCTTGATATATCGATGGATGAGGTGGAACAGGTTGCGAACCTTGAGGATTGTTCTAGAAAACACTTGAAGTCTTCATCGTTTGCCATTTTCCAAATGTAAGCTGTGATTGGAGAAAGTTGTGTGTCTTTGGTCATTACATTCCTAGGAAACCTATTTCGGTGGAAACCTGCGTAGGTTAAGGAGGTTAATGAGTGGCCCATAGCCTAAAGAAGCGACTGTTGTAGATGTTTATGTATTCAGGGTCAAATGACTACTCTTAGGGAGGTTTGTTATTTTAAGGACTTCTCAAAAACTAGCAGACACATAAACCCAATGTGATTAAAAGGGAGACCAAATGTTGCATGGAGTAAACAATGTTGTGTGTCAGCCTTCAAAAACCTTAAAAATCGGTTGAACAACCGCCTTCGGTAGCATTGTGCCCGATGGACATGAAAGTTTGCGGTGTATACTACTTAGGCATCAACAAAGCTTAGTTGTTTATGCGACAGAATAGTAAGGTAATAGAAAGGTGATCATGAAGAGTTTGAATACCATGTTCAATTGAGGCCATGCACACGATGTATGCGGGAATTTTTGAATAATATTAAGGAACAAGTACGAAATTGAGAAAATTGGTGTTGGAAGTGTATACATAGTTATGAGAATGGAAGTATGATATTAAGGGTAGGTAACAATGTTTATGAATGTGGTGATGAGCAAAATGACTCTGTGAGAGATAAATGACAAAAAAAATTTGAAGGAAATTATATTAGTGACCGAAACATGTAAGAGAAATAGCTGAGCCGTTTTCAAAGGTTAGGCAGAGGAACCGAGAGTGGAGTGAACTCAATATCGCTGGACTTGAAATGAGTTTACCCAAGACAATACGAAGAATAGGACGATTTGAGTCCATTGTTGGTTGTCTTACATAAGACGAACAATACGGTACCAATAAAGCAAACTTGAAAAGTATCTAGATTGTGGGTCGTTTGTGTTGTTTGGGTGAGTTACGGGGACGAACCTTTTCTTTAAGGGGGGTTAGAAATGCCGATAGAATTTCCGTTGCCACTGTTTTACTACTTATTGCGTCCAATTTGCCCTGTTATGTTGCCTATTTTTCAAATATACTTCAATTGCTTGACTTTGGCCTAGATGGCATGATTTGGTTATACAAACATGACATGAAAGTGTGTGGAAATGGTGTCAAGGGGGCACTGAGAAAATACATTTCAGTGGATACAAGTAAGTTCTAACCAGCAATACAAATACCTTTTTCTATTTGAAATTCTCAGGATTGTGATTTTGGGATAAGTTTCGGGGACGGAAACTTCTTTTAAGGGGGTAGATTGTAACCCCGTAATTTCGAATATTTAAATTAATCTTCGTTTAAATAAAACAATTATTTATATAACCGGTGTATTTTATTAAATTCTATTAATATCATATTTTGCTATAGGATATATTTTACGATATCCATTTTTACTGGATTATATTTTATTTATTCAAAAAAAAAAAAAAAAAAAAAAAAACAAAAAAATTCTAAGAATTAATCTAGCCCTAAAACCTAAGATAATAAAAGGGTTTTATACATTCTTATTCCTATAGTCACGCCACTTTTCCCTTTCACTGCTGAGTTGTCAAAAAAAAAAAAAAAAAAAAAAAAAAAAGAAAGAACGGAGGAATCGTAGAGGCAACCCGAAGGAAAAGGAAGGGGTGCTGCTCTGTGTTGCTGCCTCTGCTTCCCCACCGCCTGCCACTGCGTGCTTGCCACCAGCGGGTCGAAGGCTGCCACCCGGGCCCGGCTGCACTGCCGCTTTTGGCGTGCTGCGTTTGTTGCGCTGCTGCCTTTGGGTGCTGCCTGGCCGCTGCGGTGGTGGTTGTTGTTGCTGTCGCTGGGGCATTGGGTGCTGCTGGCCTGCTGCTGCCGCCACTATCCGGACCGCCGCCCCTGCTGGCCGCCGCCGTTCGACTGTCGGTCCTCTTTCCCTTCCTTCTCTTCTTATTTTTCCTTCTTTTCATGTTGAATTCATGTTTTAAATTGCTTTTAAATTCTAAGTTTACAATCAAATTATATACCATGTTTTGAGATAATCATGCGCATGATTTGGCTTAGTGGATTTTGGGTTGTATTGATATTTAATTTTAATTTAATAAAATATATTTCCAGATTTGTTGATAGGAAATTAGGCGCTTTACAATATGGGGATTTTCATGTTTTAAGAGTTAAGGATGATTAATACTAGTCCTTGTGTTATGAAAAATTGTATGACATTAACAAATTGAATTTTTATAGCTTTAAGTGAAATTTCAGAATTAATTACGTAATGAATTTTGAGGTTTTAATGATTCATAAATCATGTTTTGTCTGAAATAAACTTTGTTATGATATTACATATATGTATACAAGCATAAACCTTGTTTTAGTGCAAGTATTAATAAATTTCAGATATTAATAAATAATTTTGAGCTATTCGTATTGTGAATAACTGGTTTTTTCACTTCAAAACTTCAAAACTAATATATAAGTACACTAGTATAAGCATGTTTTGAATTGTTGAAATTTGGTTTTTGGGCGAAAAAGAAAATTTTCAGATTATTAAATAGATTAACAAGGCTGAGTCCTTGTTTAAAAAGATATATTTTCATGATTTATAAACTAAGAACTATAGTTATAATATCTTACTATTAAATGAGGTTTTGTGAGTTTATTAAAAACATTGTTCAAATGGTTTTCGAGGCTTGTTAAGCTTCTTAGTTATTCTGTAAAGTTAGTCAAGTGTGTTTGTTCGAGTTTTGTAAAAATGATTAGGAGGAGACTTCGTAGAGTGATTTCTGAAGTATTGGATTGGACTTTATTCAATTGGCTCAAGGTACGTACTTACTTGCGAATCTGACGTATATGTATTTGTATCCTTGATGTATATGTTTTCTTGGATTGTTTGGAGTCACGAATAAGTCATCTATTTTAGTATTGGGTCGAAATTGGAAAACTGTGGAATATTGAGGAATTTGGTTTGTCATGGATTGGATATGGGATTGATATTAGTCTATTGTCTATGATAAATTGGATTGGTCTTTGATGGGTATAAGGTGAGTCAGTATAACTTGCTTATGAGTGGTTTACAATATAGGGATGAATTAAGTGGAGTCAAGTATGACTTCCTCCATAGGATTATGTTATTACTCGTCATGATATGAGGTGGTGAATCGAGCAAAGGGAATATTCAATTTCTCTAATGACGAGTGTTAGTTGCTTGTCCAAACAGGTTTGTTAATTGAAAGGAATAAATTGTGTTTAAAGTATTGCCAAATGTGGTTTTGTGGTCTTGATTGTGAGTCATATGATCTTGGTCAGATGAATTACACATATTAATATGAAATGAATTGAGCAAATTATAACTCTGGATTTGTGGCACGTCTAGAGTCATTGACATCAGGGGTGGGGTGCGATTGATTCGCGTTCCTTCTAGGCCGTCTGCACCACGCGTCTCTTATATTTACTTTAAAAACGGATTTTATCCAAATGGGTTATCCAAAAGGGGTTGTTTGAGATCTCATGCTAACTATGTGAGGAGTCCGCCGCAGTTTCGCCATCTGGTTTATTGAATTTTTGATGTCTTTCGACGGGGAGCATGGGGGATGACTATGTCACCTTGTTGTGTGTCTGGTTCGAATAGTGGCCTTGTGGTCTGGTTTTGAATTGGGCACCTCGTGGTGTCTGGGATTGGCAACCTTGTCATGTGGCTCATATCTTAACAAATGTAATGAAATGTATTGAGTCTTATATTGTGTCGAGTGAGTCATTTTGCAGGTACAATCTAGTTAACAGAAGCAGTTGAGGGATTTGGGATTGTATTGTTTGAGCAGCTTGTGTAAAATTTAGTTATGGTTTGGTTTGGGTTTGAGGTCACTGTATATATGTAAATGTTTTAACGTGGTTATGACACCACAGTGTAGGTTTTTCTCTTTGTTTTTAAGCAGGTGTCCGTAAGCTTGGTACGTCCAGTTTTTAGGGATATTGCTGTCCGTTATTTCTGATTTCGTATATTTGTATTACTCGCTTTGGCTTGATTGTGGTTTTGTGTTTTGTGCTGGTCCACATTTTCTTTCCTTTGGTGGACCTGTGTGATCCTTATTCACTTGGAAATTATGGGGAGCAGACTTTTTACAGGATTTGCAATCAGATGACTAGCCTTGATGGTTGGGATGAAGTGATAGCGATCGTCGCTTAATAGTTTTGATTTAATAAACTAGACTTTACATAACGACTTTGCTACTTAATTAATTTGGTTGTTTTAAAAAGAATTTTATTATGTTTAACGAATAAGGGCCTTAAGTTCCCAATTTGTCAATCGATTTATACATCTTTTGAGATTTTATAATTTGGTTAAACTATATCCTTTTGATTTCCGCTTAAAGTTTGTTTAGCCAACGTATGAAATCACAGTGGCGGTGACACGACCAAATGATTCTCCGTATTTTAGTTTATTTATTTCACAGGTAAAGGTTGGGAATTATGGGCTGTTAAAGTTATTGCCCAACTTTGGATGAGGATCCCACAACCCTTTTTCAGATTGGAAAGTTCATTTCACACTTTGATGCCCAATAATTCCACATGAGAAACAAAGATTATGGATGTTTTCATACACAATGGGTTGAAGCATCCCTCCAACCCAGACCTCTGGTAGAAGTGGAGAATGAAGATCAATCTCGATACAGACCCTAGCGTACCTGCCTCTAGTCAATCTATCCGTGGCATAATCCACCCGTAGAGGTTTCCCARCTATTCGAGCAATTGCAAACAAAGCCTCCTTGTCATAGTACTCCACTGGCAATTCTGGAAACCGAATCCAGACGGACATAGAATCAAAAACATCATTGGATGAGCGGTAGTTTGGTTTCCATTTGGCCATCATGAGATAATGGTCAAAAATGAACCATGGTCCTCCAAAGAGTGCTCGTTCATAATCATTGGAATTAGAGAAACGAAACAGGTAAACATTATGGCCAATATCAATAATTTCAATGTTACCTGTGGGTTTCCACATCACATGCACACGTTGCGTCAGTACGCTGGGCCGTATGGACATACCCAAGCACTTGCCCATTAGGGTGAGCTTCCACGGGTCACGGAGACGCTGGAGGACTTCCCTGGTAAAAGTGACAGCATGACTCATTCCTTGCGGAGGAGTAGCGAAATCATGTTCATCCCATTCCATGGAATCCTGCATGATTTTCCTTGCTTCATCGAACCATTGTGAGGACTTTTGGACAGCGTCCTTAAAGGAGAAGGTAGTCTTTCCACCCGGGGGCGCATTAGGAGGATCTCCTGAATCACTCATCGTGAGATCCATCTCTACTACGGGAAGTTCCGTTTGTGTTGTCATTTAATCAACAAGAAGAAAAGATACTAGTGCGGTGAAGGAGAACGTGGAAGAAGGGAAAGAACGTGCTATCCTAACGAAGATTAAGTAGCCGAGAGAGCGGGAGAAAAAACTAGAGAGAGAAAGTCCATTGTTTTTATTAGGAGTGAATATTACAATTTTAAATATTAAATAAAAAATCAATTTAAAGTTGATCCATGCGTGCGGAGCCAAAAACTAGTTTGTTTCAATACCAATGCAAAGTGGTAATTTTCGATCAAATTAACACTGTTGAGGAAAAAAAAATCAATTCCTCCTTCATTTTTCATTTTTATTTGTCTCAAATCTTTCATCTCCCTTTCTCTCTCAATTCTTTCACCGCCCTCGCTCAGCATCTACTCGTCGTCATCCTCTCTGCTCGACGCCGTCCCAGCCGCCGCCTTCGTCGCCCACCGCCCTCCTCGCTGCCCCGATTTCAGGTTCGTTTTTTCCTTTTTTTTTTTGGGTGCTTCTTTACAGATGTAGCCTATTTCATCTTATTTTTTTTAGATATTTTAAGATCCGAGTTTCATTTTTCAGGTTTTTTCATTTTTTGAATTTCATTTTTTCGATTATTCGTATTTTCGTTTTACATCGATTTTCATTTTTTTTTCGATTTTTAAGTTTTTAGGATTTTCGTTTTATTTCCAGATTTTAATTTTCATTTTGTTTAAATTTTCGTGCTCAAATCAAATAGTTGCAACATGTGTCAGGATGTCACAATTCACAAGGGTCTTCAAAGACAATATTGTGCCTTACATGTACAGAAAACCATAGTAATTTGGGATTTAGTTAGACTCATCTCAATTTGCAGGTTATTAATTCTACGTGTTTTAATTTTTAGATGCTACAATTTTGTTTTGACGGAATCATGTGACTGTAGAGAGATAGAATTAATTACCCAAAAGTCAATGTTGTATCCAATTTAAAACTTCCTGTAATGAAAAATGTAGCATCTAAAAAAGGAAGAAGTAATTGCGTTGTAGAAATTTTAACATTTAACAAGTGCTTTGAAATCACAAACAGTCACAATGACGCAATTTATGAAGGAGAAGGAAGTTAATTAATGTTTTTTTTTCGGAAGAGTGGAGATCACATAAGAGTTTCAAAATCCAACAATAAGACACCAAAAAGTTCAATCTACACAAATTAGCAGATGAGAAAGAATTTGCCAAATTACAGGGTTCATACCAATGCAATGATGATGCAAAATTAAAAACCATTTCTGGTGATTCGATTTCACACCAACAGTAACTATTTCAGACAATAATAATTAAAAAAAACTCATACAGACCTCAATCTGATGAAGTTTATCTTGAAAAAGTCTCTCTCTGTCTTCTTCCTGCAAGATATACACAACAGCTGAGTTTACAATGACCAAAAGAAAAGAGCCAGTCTATCACTTGCACTAAAAGAAAAGCCTTCTATCGTACCCTGAGTTTCTTCCATAAGTGCTGGATAAGCAGAACAACAAAACACGATCAATAGAAACAATCACAGGTCTTTTCCAAGAGAACCTATTTAGGTACATGAGAAACGTCAGCAAGTTCCCCCCCCCCCCCCCAAAAAAAAATAGAGAACTTTATGGACCAATCAAACATAAACACTGAACATACAGGATTCAACCAGATAATTTGATAGAAAATAAGTTAATGATACCAACGACATAGATGGAGTCTTAATATATAGTTAAAGCATCATTTAGTTTTCAGACTCAAGGTATTGGACATTTGGACCCCTAATTCTAAAATTCTTTCTTAATCTTAAACATGTGTAGGAGCAAATCAAGTGTCTTGAAATGAGACTTGATATCATTACCTTAATGATTAGATCCCTTGTATTTGTCAAACATATTTCAATTCTTTAGACATCATAATTCTCAGCACAATCATGGATTTCTTATAAAAGAGAAATTTGCAGATAACTAATTGACAAATGAAAGCTTCTATGATGCATAAAGAGTAATGTCAAGACGGTGAGGTAGTTACTCATATCATCTAAAACTGACACTTAAAGTTCAAGCATATAAGAAAGAAGGGTGAAGACAAATTGCTTGCTCAATTTATGTAAGACAAATTCATGGCAATGTCTTATCCCCCCCCCCCCCCAAAAAAAAGTTCATTGGCAATATAGCAATCTGACAAAAAATGGCTTAGTAATTCTTGTTCAAACACAATGTTTGAAAGCATATAAAATAAAAGGAAAAAGGGAAGGGAAAAGAGCACCCGATTTCCCTCTTTAACAAACACTCTCTCCTAATTGGAGAGATTTGATAAAAAATGAAGCTCATCTACCTCCTCCCTTTGTCCCCTCCCCTCCTCTTCCTTTCTTCCTCGCTATCAAAAAGTGCAAATGAACCATATAGGGGTTCATTCTGATGATTTTAAATACTATTCACCTAAATACACAGCTAAACATAAATTATTCATTTTTAAACCATAAAATTGTATAAAGCTTTACTAACAACTAAATGTTACCAAAACACATTATAATTAACACAGTATATAAACAGTTGTCAATCTGCAGTCAAATCCACGACTGACAAAAGTAAAACTTAACCCAAACTCTAAACTTTAACAGCAAAACTTTATTCCAACAAGGCCAAGCAAGAGATTTCTTTTCAAAAAAATCTACCTAAAAATACTCCTCCATTTTTATTTAGATGTTACACTTTTATCTCGGGTGTTTTGTTTAGATGTTACACTTTTTTTCTTTCCATTTATAATAACATTTTTAGTGCAAACTTACTAATTACCCCTACTTAAAAAATTAAAAAAAAAATCTACGTAACATTAACTAGTCAACCTCCTAAACTAAATAGTATCCCAACCCATTCACTAATCTAACCTAACCTCAACTGCACAACCACCCAAACCCATGGCCCACCACAACACCGTTGACCAGTGCACCCAAGCCCACCATTCGCCCAACCCACTCTGACGCACACCCAACGAAAAGAAACCTAAAATCTTGTTTCAAATTAGTGAAAATCCATACAAATTACTTCAAGTTGTTGAAATTTTCTTCAAATGTTCGAAATTGATTGGAATTTATTCGAATTTGCTTGAACTTGTTTCAATAGCTTGCAAATTGATCAAAAAGCTAAATTATCAACTTCCATTTGTTTCGATTTCTTCAATTTTCCATTGTGTTTTGTTTGGATTAGTTTGATTTCCCTTGCGTTGTGTTTTGATTTTTTGTTTTGTTCAAATTCCCCTTCGATTTCGATTTCTATTGTTGAAGGTGGTYGTGGTTTTGTGTATGGCTGTCGTTTTGAAAGTGGTTGTGGTTGGCGATTGGTTGGTGGTGCTTGTGCTTGGCGGTGGTTGTGGTTGGTGTATGGCATTGGTGGGTTATGGTGGATGTCAGTTGTTTAATTAAGGGGTCATTCTCCCTAATTATCATTTCCTTATTTTGGGTAAAAAAAGTGTAACATCTAATTAAAAAAACGAAGGAAGTAAAAAAGTTGCAAAATCAACCGGTTCAACACTTGCTCAAAACAGGTTGAAAAGATACAATAATATTGAAACAAATAAATCATTTTAATTACCTTTAATGTGATAGTGCCAATGAAACTAGATTTCACACTAACAGGAAGCTTAAGTGAGTTTAATGCCTCAGCTTTCAACTTTAAATCTTTGAGAGTGACATCACCTAAAAGCCATAACAAAATAAAGTTATGTTCAGATCAAGCATAATAAAGTTAAATTCCAATGTTGCTATTTATTTCTATTGAGCTAGCACAAAATCAATTGCTATAAAATTATTGCGTAATATTTTTATTTCCTTGAACCAATTATACCACTTTTAAATACAATACAGATTGTTGCAAACTCCATCACCTCTAACTCTCATATACTTAAAAATAAAATAAAATTATATTAAAAAATGAAAACTACGTGGGCAAAGGGGAAAAACAATCTGCACAAACACATATACAACACACATTCGAGGAGAAAATCTCGYATAACACAACAACACATTAAAGACAAATAAGGGTTACTGTTCATAGTGTGCAATCATCTGGGTGGCTAAATAAATAAGTATGGCTGAAACCTTAAACATGTGACACAACAAAACCTAATCGCTACTTACCAATGTGAATGCCATATTTACATTTTGACATAGATACAACACACAAGGTGCAATAGATATTTGACCAAAACAAAGGCCTAAATACATCAAACATATGAATAGATGGGTAAGGCTAGAACCTGAAGCACATTCGACAAAAAAAAAACCTAAACACCTATTTATCAATGTTGTTTTTCAATGTATGAATATTTCAAACTACATACAAGGTAAAATCGACAAGACAAATAAATAGGAATCTAAGGCATAAGAGAAATAAAGGTGTGAGGGATATAGAGGGTGAAAGAGAGAAGGTCAACAACTTTACTACAAAGATCCCAATTTGTATAATATACAACTACAAGGGTCACGTCGCCTCAAATTCCTACCTAATTGATCATTTGTTCTTGGAACACAAGTATAGATTTTAAAATTGATCAAACAATASGATTGTTTTACAGGGTAACAATAATAGTTTTTAGCAAAAATATCAATGTAGTATTCAAAAAATCCTACAGATAACCCATAGGAGCAACAACTACAAGATCAACGTACTTCGACGATCAATGAAATTTTCACTGAGATTACAATAATAGCATGAAATTAGAGACCTTTCCAAACACTAACTCTTAATGTTTTTAAGGATAGTCCGTGAACGTATTCATCCAATTCTCTTTTATATAAGCCAAGGGGGAAGTAATGGTGTCCCCCCTTGGAAATGTCTCATTTGCCCTTTAGTAAATATAAATTGACTTATTTAAAATTCTCTTAATTAATTCACTTCCTACTAATCCGTACGTGAACATATTCATCCAGTTCTCTTAAAATTTTCAAATAAAGGAAGGTTTCAAATTTACAAAATAAACTACTAATCCCCCAATATTTTAAAAAGTTACAAAAGTTAATACATCATTGGTAAAAAAAATATGATTGAAAAATGACACAATATTTGAAGAAGCTACAATTCAAAGAGCGTCAACGTTTAATATAGATTAACAAAAAAAGATTTCCCTTAGTTTTAAGCACGCATAGCGTGCACTTAAAAATAGTATCTTTTAAGCAAATGCACRATCTGCAAGCAAAATATGCATCTCCCATCAGTAAGCATGTATAGGTGTGTAATAATAAAAAAAACAAAGGGGAAAGGTTGAAAGAAAAGTTCTCCATTAAAAGCACAAAAGACATTATATAACATAATTATGCCTCAAACAAAATTGAACTTCTACTTAATTTTGCATTAACAGCAAACAAAAATTCAACCACATATTTGTATAATCAGGTAAAATTCCAAAATAACTCAATTCATATGATATGATAATTAGTTGAAATCAAACCGCAACTGATTTTTGTTTAATCAGTAACTAACGATTCAATTAATTATAGCATATGATCGCCTTCAAATCTTCAATGTAAAACACAACAACGGATAAATTAATTTTTTTGAAAAATAAAAATCAAAGCAAAAATCACTTATCTGCGCTTCAAACACGATAGCAAATTACTCCAAACTAGGGGTGTTAAAAAATACCCGATTTGATTTGTGATTTGGTCGATCTAATCCGAAAATTCGGATATCCGATCCGGTTATTAAGATTTCGGATATTTCGGACCGGATATTTTACACTTTCGGATATCCGAAATATCCGCTTTTTAATTAAATAATAAAATAATATGAAAAATATAAAAGAAAAATAGTGTAAATAGGTATAAAATATGCATTTGATCCGTTATCCGATCTGAAATTACGGATATCGGATCGGATTCGGATCGGGAGTTGTTAGTTCGGATATTTCGGATCAGATATCTGAAACTTTTGCGGATAAACGGGATTTCCCGATCCGAAATTTCAGATCGGATCGATTATCTCGTTTAACACCCCTACTCCAAATTCAACGCACTTGCAATTAGCAGAAGTTTGTTAGAACCGAGCTCATCGCTCTAATCAAACGAAACTGATCATCAAATTCAAACCACGAAATTGAAGTAATCAATGAACAAAAACCTTGATGGAATTTAAGACGTGGAGAAATCGTAGCAAAACAGAAACATTCGCAAGGAACTTTAAAAATTAAAAATAGGAACCTTAAGAAAAGCGTTTTTTCCTTGTGTAAAAAATAAATAAAATCTGTTACTTTATTTTTTGCTTTTTGTTCGTGTATTCCTTTTTTATCCGGTCGTGCGTTTTTATTATAAACAGATCTCCTTCCGCTTATCTAGCTGCGTTATTTGTGAAACAGATTACTACAAATGTATATAATCACATGAAGCCAATTCATTAGTACAAAATGTTATTAATCACATGATAAGCCAATTAATTACTACAACAACACAATTTTTTTTTCACGAGAAAATAGAGTTAAGACAAAGCGTAGCGTACTAAACTTTTTCCTTTTGCAAAATATCTAACTTATAACTACACTGCTTCCCACCTCTCCTTACCCCTATTGCCTATTTTACCAAAAAAAGAGAGGCTTTACAACAGTTTGAACAGTACAACCAATACTCTAAGTGTTGGTGATATCAATTCCTTTGAAATTTACTCGTGGGAATTTTAAAAATTGGGATGTTTTGGTTGGGAGAATAACTTTCCATGGGAAATTAGAAATTTTCCAAAAGGGAAAGTGAATTTCCTTCTGAATGTAGGAAATAAATTATCAACTCCCCCTTGGTAATTGAAAATTTCTTGTCAATAGAATTTTCATGTCCAACACAACACAAAAACTAATTTCCTAGGAAATGAATAAAGGAATTATTTCCCATGAAATAAATATCCCACTTCCTATGTAACCAAACAACCTAAGCTTCCGACGAATTGGAAAGATGTCACCGCGACATAACACATTAACCACCCATTATTACCCATATCCTAATCTCAAAACAAGTAACAAGTAGTACCCGTATATTGTTGGATTTACAAAAATCACATCTATGGCCCTATAAGCCATACCACTGCCAACAACAATCATTAACACACTACAAAAACGTCCATACGCACCTACCAACGAGAACCACCTTCTCAACCAACCTACTTATTTCTCATCCGCTAAATTCGCCACCATCACTTATTTCACATGAACACCTTCGAGCGACCACATTCATAGCAACGATAATTAGAGATATTATCTAATCAAAACACATTTAAAGAAATGAATCGAAAACCA
Source organism: Bassia scoparia (assembly GCA_008642245.1). Lineage (NCBI taxonomy): Eukaryota > Viridiplantae > Streptophyta > Magnoliopsida > Caryophyllales > Amaranthaceae > Bassia > Bassia scoparia. The sequence goes on along the minus strand of SNQN01008018.1, from coordinate 7,883 downwards.
ATTGTTGGATTGGTTTGTACATCAACACCATCTCATTTCATTTCTTTATATGTTATTAGATCGATGCCTCTCTAAATTATTTTTGCAATATGGTAGTTGTCGAAGGTTTCATTGAAATAGGTGATGTGGTGAAAAGCAATAAAAGATAAGAGGTTGTGTTGAAAAAATGGTTGTCGTTGGTAGGTGCGTAGGACGATTTGAGTGTGTTGATGGTTGTTGTGCTTTGTGGTCAGTTATGCCTTACAGGTATAATTGTTTTTTGTAAATCCAAACATATACAGTGTATTAATTTGCACTTGTTTAAGTTGAATGTATATAGTATTAATGGCGTTGGTTAAGGTGTATGGGTTGGAAGTTTAAGCTTGTTTGATTACCATATAATTTAATTCCCTGAAATTTTATTTCATGGAAATAAATCCTTCGTTACATTCCTAGGAAATTAGTTTTTGTGTTTGGTGACATGGATATTCTAATTGACACAAGAATTTTCAATTACCAAGAGGAGTTGGTAAGTTATTTCCTACACTTCATTAGAAATTCAACTTCTCTTGAAATTTCTATTACTCATGGAAAGCTTAATTCCACAACAAAACAACATGCCAATTTACAATTACACAGAAATTAAATTCCAAGGAATTAGAGTGTTAACCTAACACCTTAGTTATTGTTGTACAGTGTAAGCCTTTTTTTTTTTGTAAAATAGCAAAGATGGGTAACAGGAAAGGGTATAGTTAATAGAAATTAAATATTTGTAAAAGGACCAAAGTTATACTAGATTTGCTCTTAACTATAATTTTTCGTAAAAAAAAATTGATAGTTATAGTAATAATTGCTTATCATGTATTAATACAAGTAACTCTGCTTTCACCAACATAACCGCAACTGTAGAAGGGAAGAGAGATCTCGTTTTAATTGAATCGCACGACCGGAGAAAAGAATACGCGAACAAAAAGCAAAAAGTAAATACACGATTTTCATTTCATTTCATTTTTTTTTCACAAAGGAAAAAAAACCTTCTTAGGTTCCTATTTTAATTTTTACAGTTTTCGCGCAAATGTTTTGTTTTCACTAGAATTCTCTCTACTCTTAATTAATCAAGTTTTTTTTATTGCATTCAATTCATGGTTGAATTTGATGTAGTTTTTTTTGGTGATGAGCTTGTTCTGACGATTTGGAGCAGTGTTGAAGTTTAGAGTAATTTGCCATCATGTTTGAAGCGCATCGTAATGATCTTGCTTTGATTTTTATTTTCAAAAAATTGATTATTAGTTGTGTGTTTACGTGAAGATTTGAAGCGATCATATGTTGTAATTAAAGAATCTCAATGTGTTATTACTTATTAAAAAAAATCAGTTGTGTTTGATTTCAACTAAGTATCATATCATATGAATTGTGTTATTTTGAATTTTGCTGTGTAAATTTTGTGTTGTTAATGCAAATGTAAGTAGAAGTTCAATTTGTTTGAAACATAATTTGTATATAATCTTTTGTGTTTTTAATGAGAACTTTTCTTTCAACCTTTCCCCTTAGTTTTTGTTATTATTACACACCTATACATGCTTGATGAGAGATGCCATATTTTACTTGCAGGCCTGCATTTGCTTAAAAGATATCTCGGTGAATATGTTCATGGGTTATCCTTAGAAGCATTAAGAGTTAGTGTCTGGAAAGGTATGTAATTTCATGCTATTATTGTAATGCTRGTGAAAATTCATTGATTGTTGAAGTATGTTGATCTTGTAGTTGTTGCTCGTATGGGTTATCGGTAGGATTTTTGAATACTACTTTGATATTTTTGCTAAAGACTATTATTGTTACCTTGTAAAATAATCCTATAGTTTGATCAATTTTAAAATCTTTACTTGTGTTCCAAGAACAAATGATCAATTAGGTAGGAATTTGAGGCGACGTGACCCTTGTAGTTGTAGTTGTATATTGTACAAATTGGGATCTTTGTAGTAAAGTTGTTGACTTTCTCTTTTTACCTTTCATATACCTCACACCTTTGTTTCTCTTATGCCTWAGATTCCTATTAATTTGTCTTGTCGATTTTACCTTGTATGTAGTTTGAAATGTTGATACATTGAAAAGCAACATTGATAAATAGGTGTTTAGGTTTTTTTGTGTCGAACATGGATGTGATTCAGGTTCTAGCCTTACCCATCTATTCATATGTTTGATGTATTTAGGCCTTTGTTTTGGTCAAACACCTTGTGTGTTGTATCTATGTCAAAATGTAAATATGGCATTCACATTGGTAAGTAGCGATTAGGTTTTTGTGTTTAAGGTTTCAGTCCTASTGATTGCAGACTATGAACACTAGCCCTTATTTGTCTTTATTGTGTTGTTGTGTTATGTTAGATTTTCTCCACGGATGGCTTTTTAGTACATTGCATGATTATGTAGTGGGATTCTTTTATGGAAGATTATTTTTATTTCATCCGTACAATCCAACGTTTTATTCTTGCGAGATCTTTGTAAATAGGTTCATWCTCTTTATAAGAAATATTGATCTTTGGAATGTGTGTCGTATATGTGTTTGTGCAGATTGTTTTTCCCCTTTGACCACGTAGTWTTTATTTTTTAATATAATTTTTTTTTTATTTTCAAGTATATGAGAATTAGAGGTAGTGGAGTTTGCAATACTCTGTATTGTTTTTAAAAGTGGTACAATTGGTTCAAGCAATTATGATGTGGTGTTGATGGTTGTTGTTGCCTTGTTGGTCAGTGGTATGGCCTTATAGGGTATAGMTTGATTTTTTTAAATCCAAACAATATACGGAGTACTACTTCGTACTTGTTTGAGATGATGGTATATGGGTATTAGTGGCGTTGGTTAATGGTGTATGGGTTGGAAGCTTAGAGCTTGTTTGGTTACCATAGAAAGTTAATTCCCGTGGGAAATTTTATTTCATGGAAAATAAATTCCTTCGTTCATCTTTTAGGAAATTAGTTTTTGTGTTTGGTTGGACATGAAAATTCTAATTGACACAATTATTTTTAATTACCAAGGGGGGAGTTGGTAATTTATTTCCTACACTTAATAGGAAATTCAACTTCCCTTGGAATTTCAATTTCCCATGGGAAGCTTAATTCCTTCAACCAAACAACATCCCAATTTTACAATTCCAACGAATTTTAAATTCCAAGGGAATTGAGTGTCTTTCAAACAACACCTTAGAGTATTGGTTGTACTGTTCAAACTGTTGTAAGCCTCCTCTTTTTTTTTTTGGGTAAAAATTAGGAAAATTTGTCAACAACTACCCAGTTTTTGTCAAACTTTGTAAACAACTACCCMCTTTTTTTTTTTTTTTTTTAAAACAACTACCTACATTTTATTAACTTTAGTGCACACCACGGACCTCTCCTACATGTTTTCAGGTGGAATAAAACCACCAAACACAAGAGTGGGGCCACATATGAGCTGTTTTTCAGGACCAAAACCTCCCTGATTTAATGAAATACACTAATACCTTTACATTACTCTTTTTGTATTATCAAAAATCTGAATTTTCCCTTTGTTCTCATTCACAACACTACACAACACTCATCTCCAAACCCTTGCACAGACCACCATAACTTGTTGCAACGTTCCAACCCCGTTCACGTTCTGCGCCGTCCACGCCCTGAAGCTGCCGTCCGAATACACAGCCGCCCAACTGCTCCAGGTCACAACCGACCCTCCCTCTGCTCTAGCCACAACCGACCCTCCTCGATCTACTCCAGTCACAGTCGGACCATCCGCCTCCCCCAAGCCGCCGTCCCACACACCGCCCAAGCCCTCTCCAGCCTGCTCCAGTCAAGCGACCCTACTCTTTTTTTTCTATTTTTTCTTTTTCCTTCTTCTTCGTCTGTTCTTCCCCTCTCTGTCTTTCCTTCTCTTTCCATTTTTCTGTTCCTTGCTTTGATCCATTGTCATGCTTTCTCCATTTAATTTCTTGTTTAAATTAAAATACCAAAACAAATCAAAGCAAGTGAACAAGAACCCCAAAAATTAAATCAAAACCTAAACTACGAAATTGTGAAATTGCAAATAAGACATTGATGAGCAAGACTTGAATTTGAAGAATGCACTCAAAATTAGTTAAAATTCAGAAAATTTGAACAACAACAGCAGCACGCAAGACCCATCTCAACAACAACCCAGTTAATTCGAACCAATTACCCACTTAAACCCCCAAATTATCGAAAATAACGCCAGAACTCTATTAAATCGAAAATTATGTTTTGTCAGAAAAAGAGGAAGAAAGGAAAGTTGAGCGATTAATGGGTTTGACAGTGAATTTCATGAGTGATTGAGTGAGGATGAGATGAGAGAAGAGATGATAGAAGAAGAGAGTGTGTGAAAGAATTGAAGTGAAATCAATTGTAGAACAAAGAAGAGAGATAGAAAAGAAGAAAGAAGAAAAAAAAGAAAAAAAAAAATAAATAAAAAATGAGGGATTATGGGCATTCACCATTCTCAGGGAGGGTTTTGCCGAAAACAACAAGGAGTGGGCCCCGTCGTAGTTGGGTGGTTTTTTAACCTGAAAATCAGCTAGGGTCGTGGTTCACAAAGAACATAAAAAGTGGGTAGTTGTTTTTAAAAAAAAAAAGTGGGTAGTTGTTTTAAAGTTGGACAAAAAGTGGGTAGTGTTGACAAATTTCCTAAAAATTATATAGCAATTTGTTAAGGGAAGTGGTGTAGTTTGACAGAAAATTAGATATTGTTAAAGGACCAAAGCTTAGTACCTGGCTTTAGCTCTTCTAATTTTCTCGTAAAAAAATTTGATAGTTCTAGTAATTATTGCTTACCAGTGATTAATACACTGTATAGGAAGGGAAGGAGATTCGTTCTAATTGACCCGCACGACCGGAAAAAGGAATATGTGAAACAAAAGAAAACTAACTACATCGATTTTCGTTTATTTTTTTTCTAGGGTTCCTATTTTAATTATTTTATAGTTTCCACGCAAAATGCTGTTTTCGCTACGAATTTTTCTCTACTTTAAATAATCAAGGTTTTGTTTTTGATTGCATCAATTTTCGTAGCTTGAATTTGATGTCAGTTTTCGTTTAAATAGAGTGATGAGCTGTCTTTTGATTAGAGCGGTGAGCTTGTTCTAACGGATTTTTTGCTGATTTGCAATGTTGAAGGTTTGGAGTAATTTGCGATCATGTTTGAAGCTCATGTAAGTGATCTTTGCTATGATTTTTTCTTTTTTTTTAAAAAACGATCATATGCTGTAATTAAATCGTCAATGTGTTGTTACTGATTAAAATCAGTTGTGGTTTGATTTCAACTAAGTATCATATATATGAATTGAGTTATTTTGAAATTTCGCTTGGGTAAATTCTGGTTCTTGTTATGCAAATGTAGTAGACAGTTCAATTTTGTTTGAAGCATAATATGTATACTAAATGTCTTTTGTGCTTTTAATCGGAGACTTTCTTCAAACCTTTTCCCCTTAGTTTTTGTTATTATTACACACTATCCATGCTTATTGAGGATGGGATGTTGCAATATTTACTTGCAGGTCCTGCTTGTCTTAAAAGATATTCGGTGAATATGTTCACGAACTATCCTTAGAAGCATTAAGAGTTAGTGTCTGGAAAGGTCTGTAATTTCATGCTATTATTGTAATGCTAGTGAAAATTCATTGATTGTTGAACTACGTTGATCTTGTAGTTGTTGCTCCTGTGGGTTATCTGTAGGMTTTTTGAATACTACTTTGATATTTTTGCTAAAGACTATTATTGTTACCTTGTAAAACAATCCTATAGTTTGATCAATTTTAAAACCTTTACTTGTGTTCCAAGAACAAATGATCAATTAGGTAGGAATTTGWGGCGACGTGACCCTTATAGTTGTAGTTGTATATTGTACAAATTGGGATCTTTGTAGTACAATTGTTGACTTTCTCTTTTCACCTTTCATATACCTCACACCTTCGTTTCTCTTATGCCTTAGATTCCTATTAATTTTTCTTGCCGATTTTAACTTGTATGTAGTTTGAAATGTTGATACATTGAAAAACAACATTGATAAATAGGTGTTTAGGTTTTTTTTTTTTTTTTGTGTCGAACATGGATGTGATTCAGGTTCTAGCCTTACCCATTTATTCATATGTTTGATGTATTTAGGCCTTTGTTTTGGTCAACCATCTATTGCACCTTGTGTGTTGTATCTATATAAAAATATAAATATGACATTCACATTGGTAAGTGGCGATTAGGTTTTGTTGTGTCACATGTTTAAGGTTTCAGCCYTACTTATTTATTTAGCCAGATGATTGCACACTATGAACACTAGCCCTTATTTGTCTTTATTGTGTTGTTGTGTTATGCTAGATTTTCTCCACGGATGGCTTTTTAGTATGTTGCATGATTATGTAGTGTGATTCTTTTATGGAAGATTATTTTTATTTCATCGGTACAATCCAACATTTTCTTCTTGCTAGATCTTTTTAAATAGGTTCATACTCCGTATAAGAAATATTAATCTTTGGAATGTGTGTCGTATATGTGTTTGTGCAGATTGTTTTTTCCCCTTTGACCATGTAGTTTTTATTTTTTAATATAATTTTATCTTATTTTCAAGTATATGAGAATTAGAGGTATTGGAGTTTGCAACAATCTGTATTGTTTTTAAAAGTGGTATAATTGGTTCAAGGAAATAAAAATATTAAGCAATAATTTAATAGCAATTGATTTTGTGCTTGGAAGTAAATTGCAACATTGGAATTTAACTTTATTATGCTTGATCTGAACATAACTTTATTTTGTTGTGGTTTTTAGGTGATGTCGTTCTCAAAGATTTAAAGTTGAAAGCTGAGGCATTAAACTCACTTAAGCTTCCTGTTAGTGTGAAATCTGGTTTCGTTGGCACTATCACATTAAAGGTAATCAAAATGATTGATTTGTTTCAATATTATTGCATCTTTTCAACCTGTTTTGAGCACGTGTTGAACGGTTGATTTTGCATATTGCAGCGTTTTTGTTTTTGTCAAAACTCTAATGCAATCCTCTTCCCACCAAACACTCATTTTAGAGTTTAAAATGGGTAAAAAACTCTAAAAGCTCATGAAACCTCTTGTTGCCAAACGGAGCCTCTGCCTAAACCTTTTAGCTGTAGTTATTATTTACATTCCTGTTTTCTTGTTCTAGTGTTATAAAATAGACATACGAATGTTGTTGAGCTTTTAAAATTAGGTTTACACTTCGAATGTGATAAGAATAACTGTGAGTCCATTACGTTTTGTGTTGGAATCATGATAATTATCAATTAATTTAATATTTGTAATTGTATACATAATTCAATACTCCCTTCGATTTTTAATGTTCTATCCAATTTTCTCATTTAGACGATTTTTAATGTTCTTTGCATTGTGCTTCATTCCATTTTGGAACATACTCTCTCCTACTTTTTATCCACACCTTCACTTATCCCACTTTTTTTTGTACTTTTCCCCCCTTTACACACACTCTCTCCTACTTTTCCCCACTTACATTATAATACATTATTCATAGTTTTTTATTCAAATAGTAAATGCGCATAATATTAAAAATCGGAGGGAGTATTATATTTGGGGGGTATTTGCATAAGGGGTTTCAAGAAACAACACATGTGATGCCCTTAAATAAAGATTGCATGCAGCATGGAACAACATGATGATGTATCATACTTGAAGATTCCAAAGCATACAACACGCATTAATACAAAAAAGACTTGAATTTTTCAAATTTTGATCTCAGAGGGGCACCACCGGACCATCTTTATCCTTAAATGATTTTTTTTTTTTTTTTTTTTTTTTTTGATTTTTTTCCTCCCTTATTCATGTTTAAAATTTTCAAAAACTCCTTTTAGTTTCCCTCCTTTAGGAAATTCTCCTTATGGTCATATT
>SNQN01008015.1:1069-28842 GCA_008642245.1 Bassia scoparia | reverse complement strand
TTAGCACCTTCTAGGAAGGGTTCAAGGAAAATAAAGAAATCGTTTGCAGCAAAACTACCAAGCACATGTCTTTGTTATGCGCCATTGCAAGGTTGGCGAAATGGCTGATTTGATGTTGATAGTGCTCAAAGGGTGGGCAATTGAATTTGATGTGATGGGTGAATGGAGGGAATAGTCTCATCATCGAATGAAAATACTATTAATTGTGACTTGAAGAGAGAAGAGCTAATAAGTGCCAAAAATGGTCACATTAGCACTTATTTCTTCTTATTTGCCAAATTGTGTGTTTTTATATCATTTACTAGCTTTGGTTAGTTTTCCTTTGTATAGTTTTGTAAGAGTTTGTTGGTGTTTAATAGTTTTTATAGGTTTCACTGTTTTCAGCTTCTTTCTATATCTTATTACACTCAATTGCAAGTGTTGCGAGCTTTTGCAAGTTGCGCTAAGTGTGTGTGGGTGCTAGTGTTGTGCCTTGGTTACTTTTGTGCTGGTGGTGTGACTTGCGGAAGTTGAGGCCTTAAAGTGTTTGAACTTATACTCTAACAGCTTCTTCGAGCCATATCTTTCTGCAACTTTGAAATTTGCAGGTGAGACTTTTTCGTTGGAATTAGACTATGAGAGCTTGTCCAACTAGGTGATATATATAAGCTGCAATTCAATCAGCGAGGTGCGAAGTTATTGTCGTTCGGTAGTTGTGGCAGTTGAGTAGGGAAAAGCTTTCCGAATCCAGTAACAAAAACGGAGCTCGACGCGCAACGAGGGGTCTAGCTCGGCTCTCTCAAGCGGCCATTCATGGGCCCGTGCCTGCAGCTTCCTCCCTCTTTTCCAGAAAACATTTTTCGAGCGGTGCCCGCATGGAGGGTGTGGCCCACGCCTCTCTAGGCGGCTCGCACATGACCCACATGCGCGCTCTGCAGGATTTCCAGAATGTTTTTCGAGCATTATGTGCATCAAGGGGTGTGGCACCCGCCACCACGCTGCGCATGGCAGGACCGCTCGCGCCTCGGCCGCGCGCATTGGACCCGCGCTGTGTTGTCATCAATTTCGTTGACATTCTGGTTCGAGTTGACTGTGTGTTTGACTTGATCTTGAGCCATTTGGCAATGTGGAAATTAGTAATGGCAATCTTGTAATTATTGTAAGCTTGAAATTGAGTTGTTATATATAATTTTAGGAGAACAAGAAGAGAATGAGGAGTAATTAGAGGTTAGATTTCAGAAACAATTAGATAGCAATTACATTATCAATTTATCAGATTTCTAGTTTTAGTTTTCTCTCAATAATTTCATTTCATCTTCTTCCTTGTTTCTTTGGTTTTTAGGAGAAGAGAAATTTGTTGGTTCTTGACATTTGTTTATGCTCTATATTCTTCATTTTCAACCAATTCTTGCAAGTCTTATATGCAATTCAATCAGATTTTTCGAGGTAATTCCATCTTTAGCATTTGTTTTCAGTTTTGATTTCTTACTCATGTATTTAACATACTTTCGAATTCAAGATTTTTGTGGGTCTTCCTTTGTTGCTTTCTCTTTGATTTTCTTTTGTTGATAGACTAGACATAAGAGTGTTGTGAGTCTTTTGAACATTTGTTTTGTTGGATTTGTTGGTTTTGAGCAAGTTCTTCCTATAACCCTTTTACGGTTTGGTTTTTGTCGCTTCAATGCTATTTCACTGTTGTACTGCTTTGCTATTTGTTGTTTCCTTGCTTCCAAGCTAATGCTTGAGACTTGTGAGCAGTTTACTTAACTTAGAGATGCAGGGAGCCAACTATAATCAATTGATGCCCAAAGAATATACATCAATACATTTCAACTATCCTTGTTTCCTATATTGTGGTTTCTCACTTTGCTTGGTTTTGGATTTGGGCCGCAAGGCTTTGAGAGAGAGATTTGCCAATCGTTAACTTTGCAAGTGGATTGGAGGGGTTGTTTAGGTATTGGTTTAATCAAATTTTGACTAATTTTGTGATGAGCTTAAAGGGGACTTTGGTTTGAGCGAGTTTGAGTAGGTTGAATGATTGGGAAGATTGATTCAACCATTTTGCTAACTAAGATCACAATTGCTTAATGTTGAATGAGATTACAACTTTGATTGCATTATATAAATCCTTTATATAGATTGGGCAAAGCTAATAATCTAAGTGTTTGTGATAATGTTGTTTTCAAATCGTTTATGTTATTAGTTTACTGTCTAGTCTCAGACTATTTCCGAATGCAACACATACTCTGAAGTTTCGACCCTAAACTTAGAATTGGGTTTAACTCAAGTACACTCCCTACCCTCTTGTGGTTCGACCTTTGCTGCTACTACCACTAGTGTAGTGATTAGTTAAGGTTTTATAAATTGTATTTGGCACTCCCTCCCTATTGGTTTGTTCAATGACCAAGGGGGAGCGTCGTTAGGAGTCACCATTTTATGATTTGAATTGTGTGGAAGGCTTATTGAGATGCAGTACTATCTTATTTAATAGACGTCAATAATGAAGAAAAGAATTGGGATTGATTTGGCTAGGACTGGGACTCTTATTGACTCGAACTTACGGGACTTGTATTGAACTTATAACTCGTTTATGTCAATGATTGCACTCTCCTACAACGAGCTCGCCTTGGATTGATATGAATCTTTGTTCTCCTTAAATAGAGAGCTCCACTTTGACTCTTAAGGGGTAGCCTATTTGCTTGTAGGTTGGCTTTAGGTCACGCTATTGACTTTGGGTTGTACTCCTGGGTATAGATTTAAGGCTTGAATTCCTCTGATTTGATGTATCAAAAAGCCTATTGACTTGGGTTTGACATTGATTTGAGACTGGATCAACTTGAACTCTATCGGGGTTTGAAGGCACTTAGACCTAGACTCTATCTTTTGGACTTGATTGTTGGACTTGACTAGTAATTCGTCCTGTTTTGAAGTAAAGGGTTTTGGGCTTGACTTGGACTCGACATTGGACTTGACTTGACATGGCTTAGTACTTGGTTAGGATTTGGTACTTGGACTCATTAGACTTGATTTTAGACTTGTAATGTGTTTCGATTGGACTAGACCTAGACTCGGTTTGTTTTAAGGTGTTTGGACTGAACTCGAACTAGACTTGGACTGGACTCTTGACTAGATGAACTTGCATTGAGTCATCATTGACTTTTTGATGTGGACTTTGAATGTGTAGTGGAGATGATATTGATTATGTGACTGGAATTAGAGATTGGAGAAATTTAAATGTGAACTTAGACATGAATGTGGCCTATGAGTGTAGGGATAATATTTTTGGACTTTGAAGTAGACTTGAATATTGATGGAACATGGATCATGGATGGACTAGAAATAACATAGATCATGGCCAAACTCGAAAAAGTTAGATTGAGATGCATATGCACATGAAAACACATCAAGCACACTAGCATAATAGATGAACCTAGAGTCTGCTAAGGTCAATCAAGGGTGTCCAAAAGGGGCCATGACTAGGCTTAGAATGGGCCTACACATCACCCGCTGTGATGATCTAAAGGAGGTCTAAAACCATTATGGCTCGTAGGGCACTCGGTCGGCGTCATGGTGGGGATAGACATCGAGCCTAATAGTGGTGTACTAGATAGTCACCGGTGCCTATCTTAACAACACCCCCCCCCCCCCTCTCACCCCCACCCCCTGAGTCTTGTTTCAAGTGTAGAACACACTTATACAGACGTGTTGCCTAAAAAGCGATACTCAGTGCCAACGACTAAGTACCGTTAATGTAGGATTGCCTAGACCACTGAATTCAATATTACACCGGTGCGTTCGTGAGACTTTTCAAGTTTCGTGCAAAAATATCACAACGGAGTCGCAAAAACTGTACGGCATCAGGGCGTCAACGATCCGGATCAGATCCAGTCCTCCTTCCGTCGTCGCGGTAGTCGTCTCGTGTGAGACACAATTATTGCGAAGAAATGAATTATTTCTATTTTGCATAGTATGAGGCATGCTTGCATTAGTTAGTGAAATGGATCGGATCTGGACCGGATCCTACTGGATCCAGATTCCAAATCCGTTGTTTGAGAGAAGAATCTATATCCAATTCGTATCTGTCGGATATTTTTTCTTAGGATCATATCCATATCCGACGGATCTTACGGATGATATGGATTATAAACAATGTTGTATCGCAATATTACAAAATTCACTTTATTGAAGTGCAAAAACATTAATAAATTCATAGCTTCATATCAATTTTTTTTGGGGGTCAATACTTCAAGAATATAAACAAGTACACACCACAGTCCACAACTTATTTTAAGGGTGCTTTGTGCAAGAAAAGGTGCTCTAGCTTTTAAATCGAGATTTTAGGGCATTATTTGACGGTTGGTTTCTTTTAGAATTGGACAATTGCAATGTGGTATAGTTATATATTATTGGCCTTTATGGGGGAAAATGTAGGTATCTACAAGTAGCTTTATGCTTTGATTGCTTTAAATGTTTTTTTACAAGTTGATTTCTTTATTACTAGTTTCGGCATACTTGCATACAGCATTGAAAAAGGAAAATTATGATGGCCATAATTATGATAACAAAATTTATAATTAATCTTATTTTATACTATATATATCTTACAAGTATAAACTTGATCCAAGTACTATTCATCAATGAATAGTGAGTGAGATGAATAGTTCCATGCCATCACCATTCCACCTCAGCCATGTCCACTCACCGTTTCACTAACAACGTAGCAACTACAAAACAGTGGCCCACATCCAAGCAACCAATTCATCCTGCAAATTAGCATTATGTAGCTAATGTGCATAACCGTCTGTTGGCTATTCACCCAATTTTGTGCACCTTCCTATCTCATTCATTGCTTATTAGTTTCGGTTGCTTATGCCACCTCACCGGCTTAATTCTCTCAAATGGCTTCTCTCAAGTCAATGCCTTTTCTTTCGCCCAATGCTGCCACTGTCTCATCGCGATGCCTTTGCTTTCCCCAAATGCTTGCACACCTTTCTGACCAAAGTTGCTTCTCCCTCGAATGGCTGCCGCCCTCTCTCTATCGCCAATTAATCTTATTGCTAATTGCTAAAGTGATCTGAGTTATTTGCATCAGAATGCCAGAATATAAGATTTGATGTAAAATGAGAATTAGAGTAGGAGCTATAAATTGAAGGCGAAGTACTACTGCAACAAGTTGAGCCCAATGCTGAGGCCCTACAGCCAATCAGCGGCATAACGGAAGCAGAATGGGCGCAACAATCAAGCGATAAATTCCTCGCACAAAAAAAGAAATGGTTAATAGTTGTTGTAGCAGAATGGCGCAACAATCAGCGACTGAAGCTCGACTGAAGCCCGATTGAAGAAGGTTAATTCGATGGAAGCTCAACCAGCAAGCAAGGCAAAGGTTTGATTTAGAATTTTAATCTTTCCTTCTCTTGTTGGAATTAGAGATGGAGAATTTAAATGTGAACTTAGACTATGAATGTGGCCTATGAGTGTAGGGATGAATATTTTTGGACTTTGAAGTAGACTTGAATTTGAATGGAACATGGATCATGGATGGACTAGAAATAGACATAGATCATGGGCCACAAACTCGAAAAAAGTTAGATGAGATGCATATGCACATGAAAACACATCAAGCACACTAGCATAATAGATGAACCTAGAGTCTGCTAAGGTTAATCGAAGGGTGTCCAAAAGGGGTCCCATGACTAGGCTTAGAATGGGCCTTACCACATCCAACCCACWGTGATGATCAAAGGAGGTCTAAACCATTACGGCTTCGTAGGGCACTCGGTCGCGCGTCATGGTGGGGATAGACATCGAGCCTAAGAGTTGGTTACATAGATAGTGCACCAGTGCCAATCTTAAGCAACACCCCCCCACCCCCACCCCCACCCCCCTGAGTCTTGTCTCAAGTGTAGAACACACTTATACGAGACGTGTTGCCTAAAAAGCGGATACTCAGTGCCAACGACCTAAGTACCGCTTAATGTAGAATGCCTAGCACCACATGTTCAATATTACACCGGTGAGTTCGTGAGACTTTTCAAGTTTCGTGCAAAAATATCCCCAACGGAGTCGCAAAAAACTGTACGGGTATCAGGGCGTCAACGATCCGGATCAGATCCAGTCCCTCTTCCCCGCGAGGTACAATCTCGGTGAGARACAATATTGCGAAGAAATGAATTATTGCTATTTTGCATTGTATGAGCWTGCTTGGCATTAGTGATGGCAATGGATCGGATCTGGACCGGATCCTACTGGATCCAGATCCAAATCCGTTTTTGAGAGAAGAATCTATATCCAATCCGTATTTGTCGGATATTTTTTCTTAGGATCCATATCCATATCCGACGGATTTTACGAATATGGATCTAAAACAGATCCTACGAATAATTACAAAATTTCACCTATTTGAAGTTGCCAAAACAACATATAATAAATTCAAGCCTTCCATACATTTTTTTTGGGGTCAATACTTAGAAAATAAACAAAGTACACACTACAAGTCCACAAAGTTCAACAATTACAAGTAAAAATATAACAAAATACACACTACAAGTCCACAAAGGAAACAAAAATATATGTATTATTAAAAAAACGGATAAATGGATCCGGATACGGATCCTATTATTATACCCGGATCCGTATCCGTTTTTCTGGATAGGATCCGTATTCGACCCGAATCTGTAAGGTCCAAAAAGTTAGGATCCATATCCGTAAAAACGGATACGGATCCGCGGATCCGAGGCGGGTCCAAGATCCATTGCCAACTCTACTTGGCATTGAGCGTCGTGGATACTCGAAATCGAATAGAGGAAGTCGCTACCACACTTCTTTCGGGAATCTACGGAACCCGTTTTATGCCATGCCTATAATTGCATAAAGCAAGGCGAAAGACTCCATGTCTGGTCGTGCACCGAGGTCTGGATTAGAGGACGAGGGTAAGGGTGAAGTAGTGCACAACATCCCCTTGCATCTAGCAGCTTCTACTCAGTCTCATTGCAAATTCACCAATTGTAACATTGAACAACACATATTTCTGTATTAATCCTTAGTAGTTACTAGGCGATCGAGTTGATTAATGAATGTAAAGATTACTGATTGTTGTCGCTTTGAATTAGGTCAAGATTCAAGGATCCTAAACCGTTTGTCCATAATGATCTTATTAGACGTGACAAGCAATTAATGGGTCTTTAATTAGAAAAATATAATGATGATTGAATATATACAAGAACAAGAACAAGAATATACATGAAGTTAGAAGAAGAAGACTTACCTCGAATTGCTATCCAAGATAAGACAAAGAAAACAATAGTTAGATTAAAATCGGATAGCCTTGTTAATTATTGCTATTTACACAAAAAAATAGAGAGAAGTTAGTAATAGTAATAATAATGAAATCAAATTGAAAATAAGAGAAGATAAAGGTCTATTTACATATTAATTAATGTCGGATAGTTTATTGTTCAATATTACATGATTAATGGTGATTAAAAGAAATAAGCAACAAACAATGAAAAACTGAAAAGAAAATAGAAGAAAGGGTGGATTTCTATGAGTTTTGTGGCCTCATAGATTATACCAACAACGCGCAGTCGAAACAATCCTTGAACGAATGCCTTGAATGCCTAGATCTCTTGTATTGAATATGTTTAAAGTTGTTTTGAATTATTTGAAAGAATTTTGAAAGAGTTTTGTAATTGAAGTGTTTTTAAGAGTATTTTTAGAGAATATGTCGTCGAGGATTCGTTATAACTCCCAATTCCCTGAAACGAAAGCCAAAACGTCCTATTTATAAGCCTCTATCACGTGGGATCATGTGAGGTGGGCGTAATTTCGGCCAAAAAACTTACCAAAAGTGCTTGATTTTTCTTGCTTTTTTTGCATTTAATTTATTTATCGGTTTAATTAAGTTAAGCCTTGATACGGTTGCCAAGCTTGTGTGAGAAGCTAAAGGATCTATGTGGACATCCTTGGAGAGCAAGCCACGAGCTTGGATGGTTCCGGAAGCTTTTGAAACACCCCATTTCTCTCGGTTGCACATTTTGCTTAAGAAATTCATAAATATTTATCCACAAGTGGAAAAATTATGGAAAAAATATAGGGGATTCTATATGGTAGACCCCAGTTTTTACTTTTTCTACATGGTAAGCTTTTTGAAAAAAAATGTACACGGTAGACCCCAGTTTTTACTTTTTCTACATGGTAAGCTTTTTGAAAAAAAATGTACACGGTAGACCCCAGTTTTTACTTTTTCTACATGGTAAGCTTTTTGAAAAAAAATGTACACGGGAAATTCTATATGGTAGACCCCAGTTTTTAAACAACTCCAAAAATTTTCAAAAAGCTTACCATGTAGAAACAGTAAAAACTGGGGTCTACCAAATAGAATTTCCCAAAAATATATAACAATTTCTTTGTAAAATATAGTGAATTTTGCTAAAATTTTGTAATTTTTAGATCTGTTTTGATAATTAAATTAATTATCCGCAATATTACATTAAATTGCAAAAAAAATGGTTTAGAAAAATTCAGAAAAAATCTAAGAAAAATGTCTAAACATAAGTTAAATTATTTTGAAATTAAAACTTATTTTAAGGGTGCTTTGGGCAAGAAAGGTTGCTCTAGCTTTGTAAATTCGAGATTTTAGGGCTTATTTGAGGCGGTTGTTCTTTTAGAATGGACAAATTGCCATGTGGTATAGTTATATCATTATTGGCCTTTATGGAAGGGTAAAATGTTTTTGTATCTACAAGTAGCTTCTATGCTTTGGATTGCTTTAAATGTTTTTTTACACGTTGATTTCTTTAATTACTAAGTTTCAGCATACTTGCATAAAAATTGAAAAAGGGGAAAATATGGATGGCCATAATTATGAATAACAAATTATATATCTTTATAGAATAATATATATATATATATATATATATATATATTTATATATATATATATATATATTATTACTGTTGACCAAGATATATATCATTTATTAATCTAGTTAATAATTTCAGTTCATTATCTCATTAAGTTCAGTTCAATTCAGTTCAGTTTAGCTCCATTCAGTTCAGTTTAGTGATTTCAGTTAATGTAAATGGACCCTTAGGTTAAAGTGATAAATTTGATAAGTTTTGTGAGTACTTAACATTAATTGATGACAATCATTTTTTGTAGGGACACATACAATGATGTCAGCTCTCAAGTTTTAAGGTTTGGCGCTAAACTTGATCTAAAGGTAGTGAGGGAAGTAATTCTCTGCTTTGTGGGAAGTTACAAATTCCCCGTGAATTTTCAATGGCTTTCCATTTTCACATTTTTGCTGTCAAACCAAGAAACGAAGGCTAAATGAAATCATGAGATTTTGATTGCCGCATGGTAAATTGGGATAACCAACCGATCCTAAATCTTCTACTCATATCTTAATCATAATATTAATAATAATAATAATATAATAATAATAATTAATAATAATTATAAATATAATAATATAATAATAATAATAATAATAATATAATAATAATAAATCATAATAATAAAATCTAAAACTCTATTACATAAGGCAAAGGGGAAGGTGTGCGCGGCGATGACGGTGTCCCATGTCAACTATAGCCTTCACTACTAGTTTAGTTCCCGTGCCTTTGCACGGTTTAAACAAGAAAAAATTTGTTATACTAATATAATTCCCTTCATTTAATTACAATGACTAAAATCTGAATAGTAGGTATATATTTTATAAATACATTTAATTTGCAATATGCATCGCCAATAGACAAAAAAGTAATATACTTGTATATTCAACAAAGGTCAAGATTGATGCAAGAACATAAAGATGATTTCTATTTATATGAAAGCTAAGTAATCGGGGGGTGCATAAGTGTCCCTCTTGGAACTTCTGACAAGACTCCTTCATACACTACATAGACAATGTCAACTATTACCTTAAGCACTTCAAACAAATTGTCATTTAAAATTATAATAAGAGATTCTCTGTAGGATAGATTTCTTTCTTTGTCATCACACATCTATTAAGGGTTCTTAAGGTTCGACAAGAGTTCTTAAGGGTTCGAAGCTCCGTCCCTTGATCTACGCACCATGTTGGCAAATGTAAGTTTGTGCCAGCAGTCTCAATTCTAACACCTCCTTTGATGTTTGTAAATGAAAAATTCACTTCTATGTTAATTGTATGTACAAATTTGAAAAACAACATATTTGTACAATCAACTAAATCAATCCTAAAGAACTTATGTTCTCGCCATGATGCTTGCATGTTTGTAATACCCTTTCTATCCTCTAACAAATGTACTGACAAAATCATGTTCTCACGCTAATAAGACAAATTAGTTGACAACCGATACTTAGGCCCCGCCAACAAGAAAAAGAGCGCTTGGGCGACGCATTCTAGTGCCAATTGTTGGTCGCAATGGGCGTTTTAGCGACCGATTTCGGTCGCAGCCGAGGTCGTTTTCTTTTCTTTGGTCGCTAAAATTTTTTAGCGTACCGATTTCGGTCGCTAACCAATTAGCGACCGGATTATTCCGACCGCAAAACGACTGACAAATTGAGTGAAATTCGACGTGAAAAATTATAGCGACGCGATTATTTGATGCACTATTAGCGACGGACCATGCAATCCAGTCGCTATAAAATTTAGGATTCCCTCCGTTTATTTTGGAGGGAAAATCATAACGAGGACCGTTGATGTCATCGCATATTATAAAAGCGACCGGACATGTCAAATCGGTCGGCTAATAGCGACCGAATAGCGGTCGCTATTAATTTTTTTTCGCTACCTATAAAGTGGAGGGAATTAAAAATAGACGACGAATAATCAAAGTCGCTAAGAGTTTATTCCCGGTTTTTTTATTTGAACGTTGAGTTTTGTTCACGCATTTTTTTCACTGTAAATAGTAATAAATGAACAATATAGATATTATACAAACAATAATAATATAAGCAAAATTAACGGCTTTATATTATAATCATAAAAGTTGTCATACATAATGATTAACTCAATATAGTTTCTAAAATTTTCAAGTTAAAATGTAACAATACAGACAAAGTACGGAGAAATAAATCCAATAATAACTAACAACTGCTACTGGCTAACGAAGGCTCAGAAGCACCAGAACCGTCTGTGCGGTCGTCGAGAAGCGCTCAGGAAGGCGGCGGATCGCGCAAACTGCCTCATGAAAGCGTCGCATCTGCGCCAGGTAATTCCTGTGCTTAAGGCTTTATTGATTCGCTTTCTTATCCCTCGTTCGCGTTTGACACGTTGGTCCCTGCACGGGAAACTTCAATACACCTGCGAATGATAATCGCTAGTGATACAGTCTGCTCGGTACTGGAACAGTATAGTTAGATCCTCTCGTCCGCTGGCGGTCTCTTGCTCCGCTAACGCTTCGCATGCCTTTAAGCTCATGCGCGATGTCAAATTTCTTTCTTTCAGTCATTCTGTAGGGTGTGCTAAGCTGCGCGGTAAGATTTTTAAAATGTTTTGTGTATTAACCGTGTGGATGTTATGGTAGTTCATTTTTTGGTAGACAATCCTCCTATCGTCGATCTGCCGAGTCTTTCTTCATCTTTACTCGTAGATGATATAGATAGAGGAGCATAACTAAGTTGTCTGGTAGTGACACACCATGGAGGAGAAGTGTTTTGTGGATTGTGGATGCCTATGTAATCTTCAGTAACTGGCTTTGTTACTGATGAAGCCACGCAGGTTACATCACGGAGAGTCGTCGCATTTGGAAATTAGCTCAAAGAAAATATTTTGTGTCTGTTGGTGTTAGATTTAGTGGGGTGTGCTACTTAGCATGAATTGAGACGGTGACCAATGTTCGTGACGTATATATTTCCTTACTAGCTAAAATGGTTATTTTTTAATGAGAGTTTAATGTTTCACATTCCAAGAGAATTTACTCCATTCAATCACTACTAGTACAGCATAAACACACCACCGACAAGTACACTTTGGGGCGTGTGAAGAGAGAGTTCGCATCTTTTGGCACAGTATTTTGTATGGTGGGTTTTTCGCGCGTGAAGAAACTCTTACTACGAACTCAACTATTACAAGCGTCTGTTAGAAACGCTCGTTGCTAGTCTACAGGGACTTTTTAGGTGCACAAATTGAAAGGTGCTTTGCTAGGTCTATGATTGAGGGTGGAATAAATCGTAGTGGGATAGGTAGGACATATAGGATGAGACAAGTGTACTTTTGGGGCGTGAAAGGTCATCTTTGGGCGTTTTCGTGGTCATGTAATAAAGTTGGCAGAGCATATGTTTCTCGGTATTCTGTGGATCAAAATCACTACAAAAGCGTTTATTATACGGGCAAGTTTTAGAATTCTAAGAGTAAGCTCGATTCCACTTGGCGGTTCATATGTAAGTGTCATCTTTTCTAGATTTTTTCATGCATTCTAGTGCGGGTCTTGACATTTGGATCTCACGTTGAAAGTCCACGACAATATCCTATCTTATAATTTGAGTTGCTCGTCTGAGTTTTATGAAGAGATGATGTTTTCATTCTTAGTGAGTGTTTTTTGTCTAGGTGGGTAACTATATCGCAGATACGCAGCATAGTATATATGACATAACGTGAAAATCATATTTTAAGCACAAAAGCCTTTTAATAGCTGGAATACGGGTGGACCACTGTCAAATTTTTAGTTCACGCACTGTCAAGTTCCTATGACAATAGGCTTGCTTGGAGTAATAAGCAGAGAGAGGGGTGCGCGCGTTAGTGGGGGGGGAAGTACCTGACAAAGGTTGCAAGTTGGATTGTGTGAAGGGAATCAAGCACTGAACTACGGAAGGGGAAGTTCATAATTTTTGACAGTGTTTTTGGTTAACGGGAGTTTTTATTACGCACATAAACTACTATGATGATGAGCTGTTGTTACAAGCATTTTTAAACAGACATCGAATGAGTCATGTTCAATTTTATGATCTCCAAACCAAGCTTTCTAGGGTGTCGTTGATTGATGGATACGTTTCATCATGTCAGGGCTGCGTATGCTACGGACTCCAAGGTTCCAATTTGGTGGAGCGGAAATTGGGCATATTTGGCCATGGGCGGTTTGAGGTTATAGTGTTGTAGGCGGTTTTTGGTCGACTAACTTCTGTACAGTACTGTATCTAAATACGTATACCCAATGCAGTATGTCTTTAACAGCTCGCCGCTCTCAATTTGTCAAATTCTTGATGTCAGTTCACGTTAGACAAGTTGTGTTGCTTAGTTCTTGCTTCTGGTACTCTTATGTACAGTCAGTCAGCGCACACTTATCAAAAATTATGGGCGTCGACAGAGGGTTCATTTGCTTCGTGTCTATCGTTTGATGCTGTCTTGTACTCACTATATATACTTACATAGCGATCAAACTCATACTACAAGGAATTTTCAGAATCTGACATATCTTGTACAAATTTAACGATATCACTTATACAAGACTTCTCTTTAGCATCTTATCGTGATTGGAACACGTTAAGACACGACAATTCCCATTTTGGGGCGTAAAAGGGTTCTTCTTGGCATTTTTAGGAGTTTTTTCGCAACCTAACGTCTAGGGACAATACCTTACAACCATGCTTCTACAAGATTTTAAAAGCTCGAATCCTCTCATAAAACCTGCTAAGAACTATTTAGTGCATTAAAGTCTGTATATCTATGCGTCTTTGTATGGAGCATCTGGTTCTGGTTTAGGGAACACGATCCAAATCACAGCCGACTTGAGAATGAGGGTAGCGTGAAAGGGTATTTTTGCTGGGATTCTCGCACGTTAATCCCTTCTTTCTAGGGTCTTTTTTTCGGCCCTTTTAGTCGATAATCTTTTCTTTGGCTTAAACAATATTTCAACAACTATTACAAGCTTCTATTTAATATATGACGCTTAGTTAAATTTCATAGTAATCTAAGCAATGTGTACAAACTAATTTGTATTATCAGTAGTAATTCGACCTGTTTCATGATATGTCTGTATGATTGGGTTCATGTGTGTCACGTATAAGTAGTGTGTTTCATCGTGTAGACAATAATTTCCAATGTGGGTGTTTGTTGGCGGATTATACAGTAGGTTTTTCATCTATATTATTTGGCTGTTTTGGGGTGGGATTTTACTTTAGCACTAACTTTTACCGTATTCAACCTATGTTACAAGCTTTTTCAGCTCTTCTGGTCAATTTATTCACTCACTCTTGGCTGTGTGTCTCTGTTTGTAGAGTTCTGTGAGGATTCATACGGTACATTAGAGGCGCTTCTTGGTTTATATTCTAACAATTTGATTGTTTGCAGTGAAAGGTGAGGAGGAAACACAGTACAGATACCTTTATGAGTGCTTACTGCGCCGTAATGTAGGGTTTCCAATAGTCTTTTGAACGTGTTATATTTTTGTATAGGGGTTTTCGCACCTAATTCTAGACTCTCATGTGTTATCCTCGATGGTCCTATTATTATTTATACTTTAATGCGAATTAAAATGCGGATCGATCATATCAACGGTAACTTATCGGGGGACTTTAATTAATCGTGATATTCCTGCGTTTTGTAATAAAATGGCTACAAGCTAATGTGTGTAATATTCAATCAAAAGCAATGGACGCCTCAGTTTTTTGTCGATGAATACATTCGTTGTGACTATGTTAGGACAGGTATACCGTCACATTCAAGAGTGACACTCAAACGAAACTCATATAGCATTAATGCGATATCACTTGCTGTTTCGGAACATGCTTTTGGTTGTGTTTTAATGAAGCAACCCTAGTTAATCAAATCGCTTGCTACATTGTTCCGAGAGATTATCAAACTATGAGAATCAGGGCTTCTTATTGCAAGTATTAGAAATCTGGTAGATATTAAAATTATATGGATACAATGCGAGAAACTCCTATTTCGTCATCATGGCGGCTTTTAAGCCGGGTGAAGGCGTACATCGGGCGAATTGGGTTAAGATCTGATTCGTGAATATATGTCCGCCGACGCCCTACAGAAATGAGAGATATTATGGATTATGGAGTAAAGTGGGATGACCGTTGAAATTGGCGTTCACATAGTTTCGGGGCGTGCCGTCTTTGCTTGCTAAACGGAAAATCTATATAGGCAGTGGGCGATCCCTCAAGGTTCGACGTATGAGTTCCTGCTGGTGTTGTTTCCTCTGAAGGTGCCAGACTGTCAAGGTAGGAGTTTCAAAGCAATGCGAGATTTCGGATCGGTCTTCTTCAACCTCTGTCTTTACACCCTTCCTTAGGAACGCAGAACAGCCAAAAAGAGTCTTTCATGATGTTAGAATGATATACCTAAAAAGGTTTAACTGGAGTGTGTGTGTATGATGCTCATACAAGTTTACTTATGAATGGGAGGGAATTAGTGTCATACTCGAAGGGATTATGTCATCTAGCTCGACTGATATTTGGGTGTGGAGAGCGGATTGCGCTAAGGCTAGTGATGAGTGGGTGGTGGTCAGTGTGTCGTCATATAGAAGTATCGATTTTGACCTTTGCTTGTGACCTTCGAATAGGGTCATGCTCTAAGTGCACCATCTTCTGTTTGCATGGTCTCTTCTTCAAACTCTCAGACACATAGCGGCGTGAGAGTAGTGAGAGATGACAATGAGAGGAGATGCAAAGGAGATTGAACGGGAGATTTACTAGCCAGTTGAGACTCTCTCTATAGACCTCGCTCGGTTCATACTCACTGGGGAAGGTCAAGAGTGTCTAACTATGGTTGCAGGAGTAGCTAGCTGAACTTGCGTTAGTGTAATCATCTAGCAGCTTGTTAAATGGTACACTTGGTTAGATTACTTCATTCCGTAGTTGAGACGCTTTGATATATCATACTCATTATGAGGGGGTAAATGTTTTCTTGCGTAGTTGGTTAAGGAGGTTGCAATCAGAAGAAGGAAAGATAGTAGATAACTGTTGGTCGTGCTGAATTCTCTACGCGTGACACATCGACTTTCAGTAGACTAATCTCAACCGGAGCAGTCAGAGATGGAACACGCAACCGGTTGCAAGAAGGCCAAAAAGAACGTTAGTTCGAGTAGACTTAGACTCTATATGTCGTTTGACCTATTAGTTCCGCTTAGATCTGACTTATAGTTGCACTGTATAATTTGGTTTTTTGTTAGTTTGCGCGGAAAATTTGCTCCGGTCTCTTTAAATATGTCGCCTGTCGAGAGTACTGTAATGATGTCAGATTGCTTTTATATTGTTTGCATTTTGATGTTTTGATGGAATTCGCCGGCTTAAGCTCGATGAGTATTGAATTGTTAAGGAGCATTCGCATGTGTTCATGATGTGATTCATTTCGGTCTTATGCATGATAGCGAATACGCGAATTCTCCTGGCATTCACCAAGCTCGAGTAGAGCCTAGGAATAGACGTTGTTTTGTCTTAGGTTCATAGTTTGATGCATTTACCGAGCAGGAGATTCTCGTCGGATTATAACTTGTGATGTACTGAAATACGAATATGATTGCCATTTTATTTGTATTATGGTAACTGATTAAGGAATCGAACTTGAACTGGTTCCATATTGTTCAAGAATTCGATTTAGTGTCGAACGAATTAGACCCCAAAAATACTGTAGAAATTAGGTTTACGAACTTCTTATCCAGACTTCTCACAGTGCGCTATCACTATGTGCGTGTCTTATACTGTAGACGTTCCAAAAACTTCAAGACCGCAGAAAGTCTCGATGTCTGAGAATAAGATTAGGATGTGCTAGGATTGTTAGGACTCATTATAGAAAGCTTGTAATAGGTTGTAATAAGCTTCTGAAAAGTTGGGGCTCGAGAAAAATATCAATATGAATAATCAACGGCTTAGAGACAAATTCGGATTCTATATAATCTCCCAGGTGCTCTCAAAATTCTTTGAAGTGAATGTGGCTCGTTGTTCTATGACGGTGTCCAGAAGGACAAGTAATATCTATCGTAGTCGAATAAGCCTTGATTGGATTATACATATGACCTGATGAGTTGATGAGTATTGTGATACATAAGCTGTCTATATGTGTGGTGATTTATTGTTAGAGAGATTGCAGTTTCATTCGTCTGCGAAGCCTCTAGAACTGAGATATCGCACCGGAATTGGGTATGTACTGTCATATTCGAGTCGCAAAAGTTGAGGATTGTCGTGCTAATATTAATCTGTGTTCTAGATTTCATGAGGGACTTTGGAAGTGGTAATGTTGACTATACATTTTGTTGTATCAATGCGATAGAGCTTTAAATCTTGTAATAGGTTGAATATATATGGAAAGGAGTTTAGTGGCGAATTTGATAACTTTCTCGTGAGAAATAAGCATAGCAGATAATGAGCAACCTTTCTAACCTACTAAATTGGCGTCCGCAAAGTGTAAATCGTTGTGTCTATAAGTGTTCCAGGGTATACAAGAGGCTAAAAGCTTATTGATTAAATTTGACATGTCGGTTTAAAACTTGTAATCACGTGAATATGTAGAAGTTGGTTGGAAAACACCAAAAAACGCAAAGAATGACCTTTCACGCCCAAAGTTGGTTTGTCGTGTCTTAACGTGTCAAAAAGACCTAGAACAAGCTTAAGGTGATAAATTTGACAATGATCGAGCTTTAAAACTTGTGTATAGGTTGAATAATGTAGAAGTTAGGTTGCAAAAACCCAAAAACGCCAAATGACCTTTCACTGCTCAAATATGGACTTGTCGTGCTTAACGTATCCAATCAAGACCTAGAAGCTTGAGTGGATAAATTTGAACATGTGCGCTTTAAAAGCTTATAAAGTTGATCCTGTAGAAGTTAGGTCTGAAAACCGCAAAAGTCAAATGACCGCTTTCACGCGCCCAAATCCTCTTGGACCTTTGTCGCTTTACCACCTTAAACGGCGAGCGGCGTTAGTATAATCTTCAGCCATGAACTCTGAAGGCGCCGGACATAGCGGAGGTGAAATCACACAATATAATCAGACAATGCACTAACTATGAAGAATGCCTCTAAGACGTTTGTAATAGATTCTAAGATGATGTGTTCGGGGAGTGCTTAGCGTAGTCCGAAAAACTGCCGCGGAAATGTTCCTCTAAGAAATAGTCGCATTATAGAAAGCGCCAGTGCACCAAGACGTGTAGTACTTTGTGTCGTTGACTTAAACTGTTTGCTCTCAGATATCAAGGACCTGATGAGATCTGACTCTGTTGATGCTTTTGTCACTATACACTTATAGCATGAATGGTGTAGTGTCTCTAGTTATAAGATGCTTCATGTTGTGTATGAAGGTTCTTGATTTTTGTTATCAGGGATTGCGCGATATGAAAATTCCCAAAATTATCGACTCTCCATAAAAGTCGCAGATCTCACTACTCTCACGCCAAAGTACACTTGTCTCTCGTCTCTCACGTTTGGCTCAATCAAAGACAACTAGGGATGATCACTTAAGTGTCACTCATTAGCAATTGATGACTTGATGAGTCATATTTAAAGTATAAGCTTTGTGTAATGACGGCCTTGAGGTTGTCGTAGTAGGTCTTTCATTTGCCGCTCGCGAAAACCGTCGAAAAAAAAACGTCCTACCAGTTATGAACATCTCTCATGCTCCTGTACCAATAGTAGTATTGTACGTAAGTTTTCAGAGTGTGTGCTCTCAAATTTTTTTGAGTTTTTATCCACATATGAGCATGTCATGATACTTAGACTTTATATATTTTTTTGCATACGGTACAACAATATTATAATATAACACGCTAAGTAGGTTCCAATACGTGGTAGGTGTCTCTAGGAAGTAGTCGGCCTAGCAACACACAGGAAAGATAACAAAAGAAAGAGGTTTGTCTGTATATGAGAACGGGGTCGGTGAGGTGTTCCAGAAGGAGATGAGCAGATTCAATTCAGGGTTCAGGCAGAATGAGTCGAGAGCTTTCTCCTCTATTTATCACAAAGTGTAGAAAGACTAAGCTGTTCAGAACTATGAGAGCCTGGGTTCAAAGCAATTCAAACAAAAATGTTTATACATACAGTCTATCGAGATATGTCACCTCGCCGCCAGCTACACAAGTTGATCTCACGGATATGGTCGCTGTGCTTATGAAGGACGGAGCTTATTTGTCTGTTAGAAATGTAGCATCCCCGCCAGCTCAGGGTGTAGAGACAACACGTCAGTTCTTCACGACGCAGGAGCACTGAGCCAGCAGGGATTGCTGATGAGAATCACTCGCCATAGATACAGAACTCGAGTTGAGAGGTATAAAGTCGAGTCAAGTGATTGCTGTAGGAGGCGAGATCGCGGAGCTATCAGATCTGTATGGCTATTGGACGGATCTTCGCCTCCTTTCTGGACGCTCTCCGACGACCGCGAAGACGGTTCTAGGAGTTGTCTTCTGGAGACCTAATTGCGTTATGTGCGGTAGCAGTTTGTGTATAGTGTATATTTGGTCTTGCTGATATGTTATATTTCTTCGTATTTTTAGTGGTGATTGTTGAGTTTGCATTTAGGAATTTTACACATGAAAGTATTTTAGCAAATCTGTATATTGTATAGACGATTAATTGCCAAATCATGTATTTACAGGTTGTTTATAAGTACTCACTACTGTTTGAGACTATAAAGGTCCCTTCAACATTAAATTTTGTTGTACTACTTTTTCTTTTTATGATTGTTTCGTCGTAATATTTACCTCTAGGTTTCAGATATTTTCATTGTGTTACAGTAGAAGAGAACATTGGTGTGAGTAGAAAACTGCACGTCATATTAAAAAGAAGTAAATAGCAAAACCGGCGCTTTAGGGTTTTAAGGAATTAGCGTTTGATTTTGGGGTACTCGGTCCGCTTTAATATCAATCCTATTTTCTAGACATTCATCTCGTCTGATTTTATTATGGAGTGAAGAAACAAAGATTTTTATAGGCTCGCTGGGGGCGATCCGTTGTCATCATAATGGTTTTTGAGATATCTCGCTATTCAGCACGTTGGGAGCTCTGATTTGTCTTGTACTTAGATCGGGCTCGCTATTATATAGACGTGTGTATCTACGAATAGAAGTCTCGGACTGTTAATGTAATATATTAGCTGGCATCCCAAAGAAAGGTATGGTGATGGTTAACCTTTTGGTCGATCCTTGTATTTAAGTACATGGTCTGGTCGTGACTCTCTCGCACATTGATAGAATAGATCGGGTCGTCTTTATAAAGTCAAGTCACGAGTCTCGTCCAAATGTCATTTCTTTTTCTACACGGTTCACGAAATATATCGCAACATACACTACATCTCTTTGCATTGAGTCTGTGTTCGTACTTCGGAGGAAAAATTTCGAGATCTCGCGTAAATTCGGTGGTCGACCTTGTAGAGTTATGTAATCGGTCGTAAAAATTTTGAGACATAAGACAAAAAAGCACTCTTCAAGAACGCTCTCTAAAGCGATCGCTAGTAGAACATCCTGGCATCGACTACATTCCCTGTTTTAAGAATAGATCAAGTCTAGATTAAGTAGACTTGGAAATCTGTTCGTGCTCGAACACTATAGACGTACTTATGTTTCTTGTTTGATAGCGGGATGGCTCTAGAAATTGCTCAGGTTGTATCCGAACAGAAATTGTCTCTTATCTTAAAGGATCAGATGGTGAGATATGCAAAGTAGATAATTGTTAGGTCATTTGTCTCACACTCATGTTGTTAAAGAGCCAATGAAATTAGCTAGGGATGTTATTATCAAAAATTACATGCAAGCACTCATAGTGTCGATTGTTACGATACAGTCTGCTTATGTATTAGTGATTTTAAGGTTGTCCTGGAAAGAACATACTATAGTTGTTAAATAATTCATTGTTCAATTTGTACATGCAGAAATTCTAATAGGAAGCGTCTTGTATATTAAATTTAATTGACATAGCTCTTACAAATCATAGATGTGGTGAGATTACGCATCTGAGACCACGCTGGATCAGAAGACTGACAATTGCACATGTGTCATAGAGTCATGAGTCACGCAATCATACATAGGTGACGTGTCGGCATTCGCAGCCAAGCCACTTCTGAGAGCTACTTCAAATTGTTCGACCTTGTGCTTAACTTTTAAGCATTGGTGTGCATTGAACGCAAGGAGAGACTAAGATCTACTGCTTCACAAGATGAATTTCTTCTTCAGCACCATGTTAAACCAGACCTGACAAACCTTTCATTCATGTATTCTATTTTATCAGATATGTCTTAGAAATCGAAGAACACTTTTATTGATTCGGAAGTGGCTAAGTGTAACTCAGGCTAGAGGATTTCTTTTATAATTAGTGATATGATCTCGAAGGGACTCTTGTCAGTTAATTTCAAGAGGGACTCCACACAGTATTCTAGCACAAGCGTCTTACGATTATATAATCAACAGAATTCAATACGTATCCTTGTCTCATGGATTATTCGTATGAGCATCTGCACTATATAGTATGAATGACTATAATGAGTAGGTCAGTCATACTTTAATTTTGGTCTAGATTGTTCTAGAGTGCTCTGCAAGGAATAATGAAGGTGGGTTAATTTATTACAAGTATTATTTATAGTCCATACTTGTTGTTATAGTATTATTAGTTCTTTGGAATGTGTAAATAAGGGTAGGAGGGAGATCTATTATTTATAGCAAATAGTTACTCTTCTCATCTGTTGTGTAAAACGTGCAAAGCACGGGATAACTAGGTAGTGAGGCTATAGTTGGGACATCCGGAGAACAGGGCCGGGATCGACCTGTCAACAGGGACTCGACCTGCTACCGAGCACTATTTACATTATGGTAACTAGCTAAGATGTGTTATGATTATTATTATTAATTATTATTATTATTATTATTATTATTAATTATTATATTATTATTTATTGAGCTTAAGGTTATTATACTAACTTTTTGGTTTAAATGATGGATACTTATTGGCGAAAAGGGTAACTAGCGGTCGCAGAACGTCATTGAAGATTTGTCATTTACATCTTATCGTATTACGATAATTAGATTAATACTTTTGAAGAGATACTCTTGTCGTCTGTATCGAGAAAGACTCTTAGTCGTCTGTCGCTCAGCTTTGGTCTAAAGTCAACAGTGGATGTGCTTGTTGTTAGACTACCATGGGCCAATCAAAAATTCTCATGATTTCATTACGGCCTTCGTTTTTGGTTGACACAAAAATGTAGAAAGGAGCATTGAAAATTCAGGAATTGTAACTTCCGCAACAGTCAGGAGGGATTCTCTTCACTCCTAAAACGACTATCAATTCCTGTTTAGGGATTGGAAGTTTAGCGCTCAATACCTTAGCTTGAGATGAAATCGTTGTCTTGTGCGTTCCTACTAGAAATTTGTAGCTCAGAGATTAAATAGTAGATTGAACTCTTTGAATCAATATACAGAATATGTTCGTGCATATTATACGTGAGGACTTTATCGTAACTCTAAGGGGGATACCATTTTATCTCGAGAGAATGAAATCAACTAAGGTACTGTACAACTGAGGAACTGGTGTTTCTAAACTTGTATGATGAGACTTGTACTCGTTCGATAACTGCATAAATATGAGATTTGGAGTATGTTACGGAAGAGGTATTTCACTTAGGCATTAGTAACAGTCGCTGGGCTTCCTGTGCTGTATATAGGTCTTGGTCGTAGATGTTACTATAATCATGTGTGTATCACATATTATTTTCTGATAATCTCGCCAATTATTTTTTTAATTATTAATTTATGATTATTTTCTATGATTTTCTATGAATTGCAATATGTTTAAAAAATATCGCGAATATAGCGAAAATCGATGTAAATAATTATAGAGAAAATACTTATATATATATATACTCACGAGAATATAATATACGTGGAAAGACTTCTAGTATAAATATTTTGGTTATGCATTTAGTCTTGAGTGGCAATAACGAGAGATGATTTTTACGGCTTTGTTCGTTTCTAGATTTCATAAGGAATTCGACAGATGATAATGCATTGAAACTAGTAAGTGTAGAGAGAAAATATCATTGTAAAATATTCATGTTGAGCTATTCTATAGCGTAGAAGATAATTTGATCAAGATAATTGAGAGTGAGAAGACTATTAGATCGCACACACTTAGCTCAGATAAAGGCCAATAATGAAAACTATAGCGTCACATTGCAAATTTGTCCAATTACTAAAGATAAACATGACCGCCGGCAGAAACATGTAATGCCCTAAAAGTGCATAGGTATATATCGACTCAAGTGCTAGCGAGCACGCTGTCTGTAATTTTGGCCCTCTCAACGAGCACCTTAAAATAAGTTTTTAAATTTCAAAATAATTTTACTTATGTTTAGCTACGACATTTTCTCAGCTAGATTTTTATTGATTATTTGTTTTGCTCTAAAACATTTTTTGAGATAAGGTTAAGTTGTATGGATAATGTCGGTGCTGAATAATTAATGATTAATCGTACTTGGCGAAAACAAGATCTAAAATTACTAAAATTTGAGTGTATGCAAACTGATTATCACCTGATATACTCCCCCTTGAGCAGAAGAAATATTGGTTATATAATTTTCGTGGGAAACTATCTATTTGGTCCTAGAGCACGCCGTTTTATTAATTACCTCGGGTTTTTTTCTACATGCTTCGGCTGATAGTTGCTGTCTTGTCCTATTATGAAAAATATTTTCCTTGCGAGTTGTTTAAAATGGGGCTACCATTTAGCCTCATGACCGATTCGCTGCCCGATGCTAGCAATTTTTTTTCCAAAAAGTCTTACCAATGGTAGCAGAACACAGTATATCAACTAGGGTCTACCGTGTACATTTTTGTTTTCAAAAGTTACATGTAGAAAAAGTAAAAGAATTCAGAGAGAGCTTTACACTAAGCACCGGAATTCTCTCTAATATCTTTTCTTCATCTCCATAAGGATACTTTTCACACTTAGTGATGGATGAAGACTACTTTTATGAATAGAATTGTCTTAGCACATCAATAGTCACACTCGCAAGTGTAAGCAACCTTGCGGTGATAGTTTTCTGACAAGCTTTCCGGACACGATGCATCCAGAGACTTTCGTTGGCATTTGCTACCGTACGAGGAGATGAATACCGCGTATAATCCTTTAAGCTTCTGCTGCACCAGTATGTGCTGGAAATCCACGTCATAACAGGGCTTCACCTCTTAATTATTACGCAAACTCTCTCTTTGATCAAATTTATAAAAATTTTAGAATATAACTGCATTCAATAAATTAGGAGATGTAAAAATAATTCAGCATTTGTTTGGTAGATAAGATTTTTTGGCCGAAATTAACGCCCACCTCACATGATCCCACGTGGATAGAGGTCTATCTATATGTAGTAAGGTGCGTTTTATTGTGTTAGCGTTTCGTTCGGCTATTGGTTTGCATTTCTCGGGTAGATATTATACGATCTTCTCGATTGTCTCGATTCTGGAGTTTCTTAAATGAATTTATCTTGAAAGGATATGTTTCACATTCATTATTCAATACTTAACAAAATCTTTTCAAAATTTCACAAATATTTTCAAATAGTCAGATCTTTGATCAACACTAATAACTACAGAGATTAGGCGCATTTCAGGTCATTGTCTGTTGTCTCCAAAAAGTAGCGGATTCGTTTTCGACGCTGAGCCGGGCGATTTTGCTTGGGTTTTTTAATTCTCAGAAATTTGAACTTGTTTGTCAGTGAAAAGGTGAGGAGGACCACAATCATATTATACTATTGGAGTTACGTCACCACATATAGTGTTTTTCTGAGGCTATGTTAATTCAACCTTTATCTCTTCAATTTTTTTCCTCTTATTAACACTAGTTGTATTTATTCTCATGCTCTGTATTTATAGGATCTCGGTTAATTTTAAATCAGCTCTATGTGACTCACATTTAAGTGCTGATATAACTCATTGAACAATGAAAACATCTGACATTAATTGGATAGATGTACATGAGACCTTTAGGTTGATTTTCTTTATATAATCTTCAATTTGATTTATTTATATATTGTATAACTTACATAATGTGAATAACTTCCTCTATTGGCTCTTTTGTGTATACGCACAATTTGTCTGAACAGATTGGCTTATTCCGGGTATTTTTTGGTTTATTACATAATCTGACACCTATCTCGTCTCTTTTCTGTTGCTTACTATTGGATAGCAATGCCGACGTTTACAAGAATGTTCACTATCCTTAATAATGAGTTCCTATTGTTTTGATTTCTTCTAAGTTTGTTGTAATGTTCATTGTATGGTAATCTATAACTAATGAGTCATCATTTATTTTTTCTTAATTCTAAGACCATTAATTGCTTGTCACGTCTAATAAGATCATTCTGGACAACGGTTTAGGATCCCTTGATCTTGACCTAAATTCAAAGCGACAACAATCAGTATCTTTACATTCATTAATCAACTCGATCGCCTAGTCAACACTAAGGTTAATACAGAAATTGTGTTGTTCAATGTTACAATTGGTGAATTTTGCAATGAGATGAGTAGAAGCTCTAGATGCAAGGGGGATTGTTGTGCACTACTTCACCGCTTACCCTCGTCCTCTAATCCAGACCTCGTGCACGACAGACAATGGAGTCTTTCGCCTGCTTTATGCAATTATAGTGCATGGCATAAACGGGTTCCGTAGATTCCAAAGAATGTGGTAGCGACTTCCTCTATCGATTCGAGTATCCACGACGCTCAATGCCAGTAGAGTTGGCAATGGATCTTGGACGCCCGCTGGATCCGCGGATGTTCCGTATCCCGTTTTTAGCGATAGGATCCTATACTTTTTTGGACCTTACAGATTCGGGTCGAATACGGATCCTTCCAGAAAACGGATACGGATCCGGGTATAATAATAGGATCCGTAAATCCGGATCCATTTATCCAGTTTTTTTAATAATACATATATTTTTGTTTCCTTTTGTGGACTTGTAGTGTGTATTTTGTATATTTTTACTTGTAATTGTTGAAGCTTTGTGGATTGTAGTGTGTATTTGTTTATGATCTAAGTATTGACCCAAAATGTATGGAAGGTGAAAATTATTATATGTTGTTTTGGCAACTTCAAATAGGGTGAAATTTTGTAATTTTCGTAGGATTGTTTTAGATCATATTGTAATCCGTCGATTGGATATGGATCCTAAGAAAAATATCCGACAAATACGAGATTGGATATAGATTCTTCTCTCAAAAAGGATTTGGATTGGATCCCAGTAGATCGGTTCAAGATCCGATCCATTGCCACTCACTAATGCCAAGCAAGCTCATACATGCAAAAATAGCAATAATTCATTTCTTCGCAATATTGTGTCTCACTCCGAGATTGTACCGGTCGCGGGGAAGAGGGACTGGATCTGATCGGATCGTTGACGCCCTGATACCCTTTTTACAGTTTTTTGCGACACAGTCTCCGTGGGCGATATTTTGCAACGAAACTTGAAACAGTCTCACGAACTCACGGTGTAATATTGAACATGTGGTGCTAGGCATTCTACATTAAGCGTACTTAGGTCGTTGCACTTGAGTATCCGCTTTTTTAGGCACACGTCTCGTATAAGTGGTGTTACTACTTGAGACCGATCAGGGGGGTGGGGTGGGGGTGGGGGGGTGTTTGCTTAAGTTGGCACTGGTGACTATCTATGTACCAACTCTTAGGCTCGATGTCTATCCCACCATGGACGGCGCGACCGAGTGCCCTACGAAGCCGTAATGGTTTAGACCTCTTTGATCAGTCACTGTGGGTTGGATGTGGTAAGGACATTCTAGCCTAGCATGGGACCCCTTTCTTGGACACCCTTCGATTAACCTTAGCAGACTCTAGGTTCATCTTTATGCTAAGTGTGCTTGATGTGTTTTCCTGTGCATATGCATCTCATCTAACTTTTTCGAGTTTGTGGCATATTATGTCTATTTCTAGTCCATCAATGATCCATGTTCCATCAATTTCCAGCTACTTCAAAGTCAAAAATATTCATCCCTACACTCATAGGCACATTCATAGTCTAGAGTTCACATTTAAATTCTCCATCTCTAATTCCAGTCCAATTCAATATCAATCTTCCACTACACATTCAAATGTCCACATCCAAAGGTCCAATGATGACTCAATGCTAAGTTATTTAGTCAAGAGTCCAATCCAAGTCTAGTTGCAGCTCAGTCCAAACACCTTAAAACAAACCGAGGTCTATTTCTAGTCCAATCCAAACACTATTACAAGTCTAAAACAAGTCTAATGAGTCCAAGTACCATAAATCCTAACCAAGGTATAAGCATGGGTAGAAGGTCACGGTCTAACACTGTGAGTCCAAAGTCAAGCCCAAAACCACCTTTGTACTTGTCGGAAACAGCGGGAGTTGAGGAGAGGTTACCATGATATGTTCAAGACGTCTCCAAATTGCAAGTCCGCAAAATTAGAGGTCTACGAGAATCTAAGTGCCCTCAACCCGATAGAGGTTTCAAGTTTGATCTCCAGTTCTCAAGAAATCTGAGGTATGTTGATGAAACGTACGCG
This sequence comes from Bassia scoparia, assembly GCA_008642245.1. Lineage (NCBI taxonomy): Eukaryota > Viridiplantae > Streptophyta > Magnoliopsida > Caryophyllales > Amaranthaceae > Bassia > Bassia scoparia. The sequence goes on along the minus strand of SNQN01008015.1, from coordinate 1,424 downwards.
GCCAGGCATTCTCAATAGTTTTAGTATTGCGAACGTCAATTGTCATCGGGCGTCTGGCAAGGTTCAAGCCCTGATGAAGTTAGATCCTAGAGCTTAATCACTACAAGTCAAGCCGATAGTGGTCGATAACCTACTACGCCAATCTTACGACCGCACAAGTCAACCCATCAGCGCTAATTCTCAAGAATGTAAGTGGAGCTTCCTCGCTACGGTATAAGGAGACACAATGTTCGATATACACTTGAAAAGCGCGAGCTTCGGTCAAGGTCTGCGACAGGGAGTACGGACGCCCTCAGTCTGTAACCAGATGCGGGAAGAGTTGAATGAATGATATAACAAGTGTATTTGGCAAGTC
>SNQN01008014.1:0-25190 GCA_008642245.1 Bassia scoparia | reverse complement strand
TACATTATCTCTAATTTTTTACAAGTAGTAAATGCACACAATAATAATAAATTAGAAACAGATTAAACTATGGGATACATTGAACTTTTAAAACTAAATAAATATCACTCAATAATACAATAATAACATAAAAATCTAGTATTTCTAATATAATTACTATCCATAAAAATAAGGTAACATACAATGTCATGTCAATGATCCAAGACTAACTAATCAATGGCAAAAACTAATGCCATGTCACCAATCCATGCCTAACTAATCAATGGCAAAAGCTAATACCATGTCATCAATCCATGCCTATTTATGCAAATGCCTTTAGAAAATTTAAGGGAAAATGCTTTTAACATTCGAGGGAAAGCTAATGTCATGTCATAAAAGTAGTCTATTCATCCATAACTTTTACAAATTAATTTGTACAGTACATAGAAGATAATTAATCGTTGAAATTAATTTATTAAGATTCAAATAGTTTGTTTATTTAATTATCTAGTTTATTTCAGTTTAATTTAAATTTCAGTTGATTTCAGTTTCGTTTCAATTAATTTTAGTTTCAGTTTATTTCGGTTAAGTTTATTTAAGTTCAATTGATGGCATTTCGGTTAAGTTCGGGTTCAGTTTATTTTGGTTCAGTTGATTACAATTTCAGTTGCTTACAGTTCAATTACGTTCAGTTTCAGTTAAACTCAGTTCAGTTAGTCTCAGTTTCAGTTAATCTCAGTTCTGTTAATTTCAGTTTCAGTTTTATGTTAACAGTTAATTTCAGTTTCAGTTTGTTCAGTTCAGTTACAGTTCAGTTTCAGTTTTATATTATCAGTTCAATTCAGTTTCAATTTGATATAGTTCAGTTAAATTCAGTTACAGTTCAGTTAATTCAGTTAAATATTCAGTTATTTCAGTTCAATAATCAGCTTGATAACCAAATTGACAACCCTAGTAAGATTAATGATTACGTATTTTTATATTAGCGGGGATACTTAATCCTAGATATTTTAGTTCTTTAGCTTTCTTTAGCTATTATTAGTTTCCAATTCTCATTTCCGTCTGTTTTACTCGACTAATTGTTGTTCGCAGCGATCAATAATTAATTGAACATTCTCTATGGGATCGACCCTGACTTACCCTACTACAGAGTTAGGAGGATTAGTTAGATATATTATTATCTTTGTTAGGTGCGCGACACGCCTTTCACATCAGTATATTTATTCGATCTTATACATTAGTAGTTATTTGTAAGATTCTCTCTACCTGTGAATAATTGAAAAAAAATAAGTGGCATGAATATTAAGGAACGGAGGGAGTAGTTAAAAAAATGACACATATATTAATATATATATATGAGCTCATATTTTAATTATTATCAATTATTTGATAATCGTCAATAAAAACCAAGTAACACATGATCTATTATTGGCTACTAAGAAGTTGACAAATTAAATTTGTACTTAATTATGTTACTGTAAAAAGAAGATCAATATTTATTTGATTATCAGAATGTATTATATACCACGTAGTAGGTTTAATGGTGACTCAACAGACGAAAAATCCTGGATCCGCCACTGCTTGCAAAAGCAATATAAACATAGAACAATGCTACTAAACATCTAAACATACATACTGGAGTAATCAAATTCATCCACAATCGAAGGTGAACAAATAAAATATGAAGAAAAATATAGTAAAACTATGTCCTCCGATCCAATAGTATAAAATTATAAATGAATGCTAGTTGTGCATCCTATTTTTCAACGGTAAACCACACATAACTAGACATTTCCTCATTGCAATCTACAAGGAACAACCCCAATTGCAATAGGTATATGGTAAGGATTTGGTTTCAGTCAACATCATATCAATTTTTTTTAATTGTCTGTATAATTTCTTGCAAATAGGTTATAGTCGATGTGGGTGATGATTCAGGAGTGTGTGGTAGCTTGTTTAACAGGATCATGCAAGCACTAAGGCTTTGTTCTTGTGGTGGCTTGTATAATTTTGTTTAATTAATATTCAAAGTTCCAAATGCTCGTGTATGTATCTTTGTTCATCATTAATCTATGTTAAGTAGTGAATCTTTGATATTGGGTTATAAACTTATATTTTTTGCATTTAAGTGGGAAGTGGAGAAGCTTGGGTTTTGAGGGGTAGTTTGATTGTGTATTTGTGTGTGAGGGAGGTTGTGAAGAAAGTGCTTCTCTTTGGCCGATGAAAGGGAAAATTCCTTGGAGGCCTCAAATCCAACAAACCCCTCCCCCCACACTTGCAGATACAAGAGCAAGGATTACATATTTGTTGGCTGTTTTTATGGTCGAAAGACCTATAAATTGTATAATATAATTTTATTGAGCTGTTTATTTAAAATATGTTTTCTTTTCATGTGATTCCTCACGTTTCAAACTTTCTATATCGTTAAAAAATAGATCCATAGCCTGTCAACACCACCAGAGGCTCACCATCATCGTCCCACAGATGGGGTCGATTGTGCGTGGGCGCCCTCCTGTTGATGGTAGCTACTACGGCTACCCAGGCATTCGCTCAGATCGCTTTTGATAAAGAATTGGTATTTATAATCATATACTTATTACATTTATGATCATTGTCCACTGATTTTGTAACAAAACAAGCCCTCCTTGAATCCCAATAGCCATATAGTCTAAATGGACAATCCGGTAATGATAGAAATTTTGGGCATAGACGGAAATTTGTAGTAAACCCAAATTACACTAGTAGAAAAAAGGTCAAAAGCTGCGGTTTTTTAAGGCTCAAAAGCTGCGGTTATTAGTTAAAAACCGCAGCATTTGAGGGTCAAAAGCTGCGGTTTTTATCTAATAACCGCAGCTTTTGACACTCAAAAGCTGCGGTTATTAGTAAAAACCGCAGCTTTTGACTGCTTTTTTGTAAAAAAAAAAAATTAATTAAAGCCCACTTTTGTCTCTCATTGTTGACTGTGATCCGTGAATTTGGCAGTGTGACTGCCTCTTGTTCTTTTTTAATTATTTGTGTTGTTCTTTTTAATTATTTATGAATTTGAATGACAAGATGGTAAAAAAAAAACAAATTGTGTACTTCATATATAGATTATGTAAAAAAATTGCATTGATTATTCCAATTATTACAACATAAAATATAAATACATTAAAATATGAACAAAAATTATTCATCTTGCTATCCCAGAAACAAAATTGAATGAAAATAAATTACAAAAAAAAATCAACACTAAAAATAGATCTTCAAATAAACAGCTTCATCTTGTTATCATCATCATCACCGACTCTTCGTAGTCATCATTACCATAATGCAACTGAAAAAACCAAAATTACACCAAAAAAAAAAATTAAGTTAATAAATAAAAATTGAATAAACCTGATATTAAAAATTCAAAATCAAAATCAACTTTAAAAAAAACCTGAAAATTTTCAAACTCAGATTTTATCATTTAAATTTTATCATCAGATTTTATCATCAGATTTAACAAAGAAAATAAATCAACAATTTTAATTTAAAAGAAATTATATCAAATACATACTCACAACTAAGAAACATTCCAGAAAAATTCAAATAAAAATATAAAAAAAAACAGATGAAAATAATATAAATCAAAAATTCACCAATATACCAGAAGTGCAACCATTACACAACATATGCCATTGCCTCGACGCGCACCACCGATAACAAACGCCTCAAGCAATCGAAAACCCAATTCTACTACATCCGCTGCACCACCGTCAACAAGCTGAAAAAACGAATTCCCTAACACCAGGAATTCGAATCTATGAACCCTAAAAACCAAAAATCAACCTCAAGAAATCCCTAAAAATTTCGAAATCTACGAACCCTAATACCCCAAAAAAAATCCAAAAAACACCCAGAAATTCGTGAAATCTTCCATGAACGTAAAACCAAAAATTAACCTCAAAAACCCTCGAAATTTTTCGACAGTGATGAACCTAAAACCACAAAAAATTCAAAAAAAAAAACAAGAAAAATGGGTGTAATCGAAAATAGAGAGTTTTGTGAAAAATGACTAAAAAAATTCTAGATCTATACAACTAAAACTTGAAATCAAAAAAACTTGAAAATTTTCAAGAAAGGAAAACATGAATTCGAATTGGGAAATTTTTCAAGAAAGGAAAACATGAATCGAATTAGGGAAAAGGAAATCAGAAAAAACTTGAAAATTTGGGATTTGGTTCGAATTAGGGAAAAGGAGTGACGAGAGAGGAGCAGAGAGAGAGAGAGAAGAGAGAGAAGAGAGAGGGAAGAGAGAGAAGAGAGAGAGCGGCGAAGGAAGGGGAAATGAGAGATAAGAGGGTTTATTAGGTTTAGGTGAAATAAGGGGAGGGTTTTAATATCCYAATGTTGGACTGTTGGTTCTTACGTTACGCTGGGCTTTGAGTGTTGGGCCCAAATGCTGCGGTTTCTTATTAAAACCGCAGCTTTTGCAAAATAAGACGCGGCCCAAAAATAAATCACACCCCAAATGCTGCGGTTTTGTGAATAACCYCAGCTTTTAACCCTTTAAAGCTGCGGTTGTCTAAAAACCGCAGCTTTTGACCCGCAGCTTTTGAGGTTTTTTCTACTAGTGTTACAAAATATATTTTTCTTCATTTATTTTACATAATTGTACAAATGTGTTTGCGAAAGCACATGTCTTCTTCTCTCTAATATTTTGTGGTGGAGCTCTCTTGTTTGACTCTGTTTTGCTTTCCACTCTATTTTGTTGATTCTCATGTCATCAACCCTTTAATTTATTTTTTTCATCTTCAACTTTTCTCGAAAGTTATTTCTTTTACTTTGAGTATCCTACACACTCACCTCCTTCGATTTGCGGCAATTTCTTCGACAATTGGTGTTTGTTTTTCGCTTTTTTTCCGATTTAGTGAATTTCATCGTGATTAATTTTGGTTTCGAATGCTTGACAACTTCTTTTTGGTAATTTTAGGGTTTCGAGAAGTTTTTGATCGATCGCTTCTCTAACTGCGAGAGCTGGCGATGATTCTATCTCATTAAGATCCTCTTAATTGGCAATAGCGGTAACGCATTTTCAATTTTAGTTCATTAAAATTTGGTTTCGTCTGTGTTTTCATTTTTACTGTTCTTTTTGTATTGATTGATTCTTGAACTATGTGGTACTCTGTGTTTGAGTGGAATTGTTGTAAATGTATGATTCTTTAGATGTTGTAGAATGATATTGTGTCATTGTGATAGTCATTTTAAGTTTTGAATTAATGCTCTTAGATTGTTTTGAAGATGATTATGATGGCGTTTATACATGGTATTGTAGAGTTATATGTATTTATAAATAAATTGAAGTATGATGTTTGTCTATTGAACTAAATTAATTAACACGATAATACACTACTACAAAAATTGGATAAAGTACCACTTTTAAGAGACCGATTAAGTCAAGTCACCGGTTTTTTAGCTTAAGAAACCGGGTATTTTCATTAACTGAAACTTTTGAACCTTAAAATTATAGATCTAGAATTGAAAACGAAGGGGGATTTCAAGTGATAAAAAACATTAAAATATTGAAACGAAAAAAAAACAAAATAAAAAACAGATTGAAACGAAAAAATAAATCGATTTGTAAAAAAATCGAAAAATCCATCAGATTTTATATTTTAAAAAATCGAAAAATCCATCAGATTGTAGAATTGAAAAAATATAAAATCCAMCAGATTTTAGWAAACTAACCATCAGAAAAAATCGAAAATCCATCAGAAAATTGAAACAAACAATTCAGATCTAAGAATCGATTTTAGAAAGAGAAAAAAGGGGGAAAAAAGTTTTGAAAAACCGAAAAAAAAGAAAGAAAACAAAGAAAACTAACCTAAATCAATTAAAATCAGAGAAGGAAAAAAAAATCAAAGGAAAACATACTTAGATCTAGGGCGGCGGCGGCGGCAACGAGAGGAGAGATAGGTTCAGCGGCGGCACGGAGGGAGTCGGCGACAAGGGCTAAGCGACCGTAGCGACAAGGGATCAGCGGCGGCACGGCAGGGGGTCGGCAACTACGACGGCGGCGAGGGCTGGTGACTGAGGAAGTGAGAGAAGGGAGAAAGAAAGAGAGGAGAGAGGATGGTGAATGATGAGGAGGTGAGAGAAGGGAGAAAGAAAGAGAGATGAATGTGTGACTTGTGAGGTGAGAGGAGGGAGTATGGTAAAATGAGAGGAGAGAGAAAAATAAGGAATGAAGAGTAATGGAGAGTCGGTTGAATCTTGAATGTGTGACTAGTGACTTAGTAAGGCCCATGACCATTTGGCCTGGTCTGCTTTTTTTTTTGGAAAAACCATTTTACCGACCGTCTACGGTCGATAATTCCCACGTAGCGGTCGGTAAATTTTATTCGAAGTCAAATAATAAATGTTGACCCTATCACCGACTGTACAACGGTCGGTAAAGTGCGTCCTACCCAAAGCGGTCGGTAATGGAAGCTTTTTCCGACCGTTTTTAGGACGGTCGGTAAAATTCGACGGTATAAGCGCGGATTCTTGTTGTGCGGTCTCTTAAATCAATGTAAGAGACCGGTGATAAAAAAGAGGTCTCTTAAATCAATGTAAGAGACCGAACATATAAAAACCGGTCTCTTAACTTAATTAATAAATTTTTTATATTATTTTTGCTACCCATGATAATGCATGACAACTGGCAAAGTCACTGTCATTACTCTCACTAGCTCACTTTGACCGTTCTATATTATTACTCCTTCCTTCTATTTTCCTTCTATCTTTACATCTCTCTCCTTTCTGTTTTTTCTTATTCTACTTCCTCTTCATTCTTACTCATTCCGATCTATATTTTTGCGACTTGTATATTTTTTCTAATTGCATTGTTCGTTCGGTCGTCGTCGTCATCGGTCCACTGTTCATTACTATTTTGCTCGATTTCTCCAGTTCCTAGATCTCATTTCGCTAGATTTCAATCCTCAATTGTGTTCGATTTGCAAGCTTTGCATGTTTTCGGAGGAAATTTCATTGGTAAATTTCATTTTTTGCATATTTCATTTTTCGTTTATTGTTATTTTTTTAATTTTTTGGGGTTTCGATTCTATGATATATAGATCTAGTTTTTTTTCGAGTTCTCTGAATTTTATTTTTGTATTTTTGATCTTTCTCGTTGTTCCTTTTTTAATATGATTTTTTACAAGTTTTTTGATTTAAAGTTTATTCACTATTTTTCGAATTTGGTCTAGTGCCATTTGATTTTAAGTTTTCTGGAATTTTCGAATTTAAAGTCTAGATCTTTCATCATTTTTGTTTTCTGGAATTTTCGAATTTTAAGTTTTTGATTTTAAGTTTTCTGGAATTTTTCAAATTTAAAAAGTCTAGATCTTTCATCTATTTTTGTTTTCTGGAATTTTTTCTTTTAATTTTTCTAGAGGAAAGGTATTATCTTTATCGATTTTTGCTTTCGTAATTTTTTGCGATTGAAGTTGTTGGATGTTTGCATATGAAATTGTTATATGCTGTTGCATGTCCTGTGTATTATTAGCAATCCTTTTCTTGTTTGGATCAATTTTACGAAGTAGGTGTAAATCATACTTTGCCGTTTGGTCACTGGTTTGCATTTGATGTTTGCTGGTTGTTTTAAGCTGGTTGTTATTTGTTGTTGACTTGGGGAATTATTAGAAATCATTCTAGGTTCAAGGCTCGTCATAAATCAAATACAATATTTTATTGGGTTTTATTTCTGGATTTTCTTGTTTACCTTCTTGTTTTTTTTGCCTATGATTGGGTTAAACGTCTAAATTTTATTGTTTTATTTGTATGATTTTTTTTACAAGTATGAAATAAGTTGAATGTGAAGAGCTCAAACTCCTAAAGAAATGAACAAGTGTTATTGCGAAATTAACTCATTTTATTGTATATATTATGTAACATTGTAGAAGTAACTATTTTTCGTAGTGTATGTAACATTGTACAAGTAACTTGGTAATTTGTTATAGTGTAATAATTTTTGGAAATCAGAATTATTTATTTTTCTTGGATGAATACAAATCAGAATTATTGATTCATGCATGTGTAAAAGTATATCGAGATGTGGGATTTCTCACATCTCGATGTGTTTTTTTTAATTCAGAAATATAACCTAAGAGACCGGTTATACGTAATAACCGGTTTCTTTGATGCATCAAAGAGACCGGTTATACGTAATAACCGGTTTCTTTAATGCATCAAAGAGACCGGTTATGGCTTAAAAACCGGTCTCTTATATTGCAGTCAAAGAAATCGGTTATAGTAATAACCGGTCTCTTTGATCATGATAAGAAGCCGCAAAATTTAACCGGTCTCTTACCCTAAGAGCCCTCTCACCTAGAGACCGGTTGATATGCGGTCTCTTTGGCCCTTTTTAACCGGTCTCTTTGCTCTTTTTTGTAGTAGTGAATATAACCTTTGTTTCAATCATATGAATTTTATGCTCTAAATAAACTGTTGATGCAGCGAAGCTTTTGTTCTTCTTCTCACTTTCGGTAGTACTAGGATCCGACACGGCAGTACTAGGTTCGCCTATCAAGAAATTTGGGACGTCATTAAAGGCCTTGCCATGGAAGGCGGTGAAGGTTGTGGAAAAGGGGAGTGAGGAAAAGGGTGTGGCGAAGAGACTTTTCATTATCAAAAAAGACGTGCAGTGTTTGAATAATAAAGAGGTGCAACAAGTTTCAGAGGTGTCACAAAAGCGCAAAAACTTGAGGTTTGTGCCATAATGTCAGTGCCAACCAATGAGATGAATAATAATTCAGGAGCTTGCAACTTGCAAGAATAAGGAACAAGAAGCAGGGTGAGAGAGTGGAAAAGGAGATACGATTTCAAGCCAAATAGAGGCTCCTTGTGCCCAGGCCCATAATATGGGGAAGGATACGAAGGTGGGGAGAAGGAAGTGGGTGCGGGTGGCTAGGGAATAAGGGGATACGAACTACATCCGATGTCGAAAGGTGGGAAAAAAGACATATGCATGGATATGGACAAGGATGTGGTTAAAATGGAGGTGGAATATCTTCATAGTAATAAGAGGCAGAAGGAAGGAAAGGTTCGCAGAAAAGGTTGTGTTGAAACATTATTGAAGAAGTGGTGGGCCCTACACCATGGGCTCTCGGTGAACGATGAGTAAGCTACTGTATTGGAATTGTCGAGGGTTGGGGAGCCCTCGAGAAATTAGTGCTCTCAAGTGCATCCTAACTCTTGAAACTCCCCAAATTGTGTTCTTATTGGAAACAAAATTGAAAAAGGTGGAAATGGAGGCTGTGAGGATCAAGTGTCGATTCAATAATATGTTAGTGGTTTGATGTGAGGATCAAGTGCCGATTCAATTAAATACTGTGAACCGGACCATCTCAACCAAAAGTTTAAGCTGATGATTGAGGCCCAAGAATATAATATATATATATATATACTCTAACAGATTATACTTGGTGCAATAATCAATTTGACGAGGCTAATATACAGGAGAGACTTGATCTTTTTTCTTGTTTCGCCTTCGTGGAAGATGTTTAAGGGATCTTTTGTCTTGCATTTGACCAAAAGAAAGTCCGATCATTTCCCCCGTCTACTACATATATATATGATTGCCCATTTATTTCGAAGGAGACGAGGAAACAAAGGCTATCTCACTTTAAGGAATTTTAGTTAAGGGAAGAGGAGTGTGGTGATATTGTTAGGCGAGTTTGGAGGGGAGGAGGTGGTGTGAGTGGTAATATTGGTGTGGTGACGGATATGTTGCGAGATTGGAGTAAAAAGAAGTTCGAGAATTTTGTTAAGGAACTAAGGGAGTGCATAAATCGTATGGAATATGGATAAATTGATGCGCGAGGAACAAACAGATGATGTCATTAGACAAATGAGGTGTTTGGATGCTAGAATGGATGAGTTGGAGGAGAGAAAGGAAACGTATTGGAGACAAAAAAGTCGTCAAATTTGGTTGCAAGGAGTGGACAAAAATACCAAATTTCTCCGTGCAAAGGCGGCTCAGCGAAGAGACCGAATTAGTATTAATCGTATTCAAGATAAAGTGGGGAACACTTTTATGGATGAAGAGGATATTTGTGAGGTATTTATTCGGTATTTTGATAATTTATTAACTTGTGGAACTAATGTTTTAGTTGATGAAGAGATTAATAAAGTGGAATGTCGAATTACTACATCTATGTATTATGTATAAGGGAAAATTCACATGAATAATCCCACCTTTTGGTGGTATTCCCTAAATAATTCGAGCTATAACAAATTACAAAATAATCCTAAGTTTGATGCTAATCTTCATTAAATCCACTAAATGCGTTTTTAACCTGCTAATGTAAGTTTCGCCTCATTTTTTAGCCGGTTAATTCTTGTTTCAGCTTTTTTTTGTTTTGTTTTTTGGGAATTAAAAATCAAAATCTTAAAAATATTTGGGAAATAGCTGTTAGCCTCCAATTTGTACCGTTGGGAGTATTTACTCCATTACTCCTAAACTCCTATGTCCCTCATCACTTCTCCTTCTATAAATTTAATGCTCCTTTCATCATCTTCACCTCATCTCATCACTTCTTCATCTTCTTCTTTTCAATTTTTTTTAGGGTTCTAATGGCTTCCCAAAATTCTGGTTCCTCCACTGGTGGTTCAAGATCCACTCGGTCTCGCTCACAATCTCACTCTAATGGCCAAGTCCTATGCTGTCACGACGAGTTGGCACTTCTCAGGGTGGTTAGGGCGGAGGGGCCTACTAAGGGGAGGCATTTTTACGGATGTTCGTACTATCCTGTAATGTGTATTCTTGATCCGTGTTTGTTTTTTGCTATGCTAATTATTGGGTGGGGTTGAATCCCAAGAAGAATACACCCTAAAAGGGCATTGATCTATGCACCTTACTCCTAACCTCTGTTGCCTCCCCTTGTCACTAACACAGAATTTCTAATTCCTCCCCTGTAGTATGCCATATTTGGCCACAACATCTTTGAAATCCCCCCGGGTTGCAAATCTCTGCCCTAATTTCCACTTGAACACACTGACGTCAGTGTTCTTCCCCACTAGTAGGCTTCTCTTAGCTTTCCTTTCAGTCACTGTCTCATCATCATCACTTACTGGAGGTGTATGGATTTCATCCTCAGAATCCTCCTAATCAGACAGAAATTCACTTGTCTCCTCCCTTACCTCTGCTGACCCTTGTCCAATCAAAATTGGTGCACTCGGACTTCCTAATTTACCTTCTGAAGCATCAAGAGCAAGTTGGTGAGCTAGTCCTCAGCGCATCATCACTTCCATCATCACCATCTTCATTTGGTTCATCATCTATCAGATCTTGAGGATCATCATCATCCTCCTCATCATTGAACTCATCATCATCCTCCTCAACATGGAACTCATCATCCAAGTATTGGTCTTCAGTCCCAACATTCTCCAAGTCTAGTGAACCAGGTATGTACTCTGAGTCATCTGAGTCACCCAAATCAAAACCATCATCATCTAGGTTATCTTCAAGCTCATCCCAAATGGTCCACTCACAGTTTGGATCATACTAAAACTGATTATCATACTCAGCAGCCTCACCATCTGCCAACTGATTGGTTCTTGCAGAAAATAATATAACCTTTTTTCAGGTTTTCCAAGTCCTGCCACATGAGTTCCCTATTCCTTGAGTATAATGCAGTAGGTACTTTCAAACTTCACTTGGCAGTCATTGTCTTTAATGAGCTTTTGAATAGAGAGTAAGTTGTGTTTAAAATCTGGCACATACAACACATTCTTGAGTGCGAGGTACTCATTTAATTCAAGGATTCCTTTGTGATGCTGCACCATTTAGGAGATCAATTTTTGGTTCCGGACAAAGTTTCTGCAAGTTCTTGAGATGATTTAAGGTTCCTGTCATATGATGTGTTGCCCCTGAATCCATAATCCATCTAGCTTCTTTTGCTTTGACATTGTAGCATGTCACCATTCCCCCATAGGTGCAGTCCAAGTCATCATCTGTGTCACCTCCTGATTTGGAGGGTGTTGGCAACAACTTGAGTAGTTGTTCTAGTTGCTGAGCTGAAATACTTACTCCTCTGCTCCCAGTGTTACTAGATTCCTTTTGTGTTGTCACATTCACATTCCCAACCATTCTATTGTTGTCTCTGCCTCCATTAAACCTTCCACCTCTTTCTCTGAAGGCTCTTCCTCCTCTGGTGTTGCCTGTGGATGAACTGCCCTCTTTCTCTTTGCCTTTCCAATCTCCTTGTTTATTGAACCAAGGAGGGTATCCTACCACAGTCCAGCACTTATCTTTGATATGTCCCACCTTACCACATGCAACACAAGTAGGAGAGTTGGTTCCCTTACTACACATAGCAAGTCCATCACCTTCTTCCTTCACCACATTCTTTAAGGTTTCTCTTTGAGCCTCTTCATGACTCACATCTTTGCATGCTTCATCTGCACTTGGTAAGGGGGTTTGCATGAGAACTTGACTCCTTATGGCTCCATTTACCTCATCCAAACCATTCAAGAACTGGAACAACCTTTGCTTTTCCTCCAGTTGATGCATAACATTCAAATAGTGATGTACTTCTGAGGTTAACTCAGTGATTGGAGGCCAGTTCTGAAGATCCTCCAATTCCTCCCACAACACTGTCATTTCAGTGAAGAAATCATTCACTGGCTTGCCATTCTGCTTGGTCTCATAAATCTTCTTACTCAACTGATATTTCCTTGCACCATTTGTAACTTGGAATCTTTGTTCCAAGCTTTTCCACATATCTTTGGTAGTGCCCATGTACATAATTGATTTTTTGATGGTTTCTGAAACATTTCCCAAGATCCAAGATATAACCATGCTATTACAGGTATCCCAGGCATCTTGTTTTGACAAGTCTGTCTTATCTCTTACAACAATTCCAGTTACAAAACCAAGTTTTCTTTTCGAAGCTAGAGCTATTTCAAATGACCTTCTCCAAGCTCTATAATTGATGCTACCTTGCAGTTTTTCAACACCAATGGTATTACTTCCATCCAAGGGATGAAGGTACAGAGGGCTTGTAACATCAATATTATTATTTCTAGAACTCATACTGATAATTTTCATGCACCAAATTTAGCAAACAAACAGCTACTAACAGAAACTAGTCCAAAGATTGAAACTTAAATACAAAGAAAAATATTCCAACCAGAAAAACAATAAAGAGAACTTACACAAAGAGAGGAGTTAACCATAGAGCTGAGCCTCGAGTAACCTGGCTCTGATACCATGAAGACATGGTAGCATCCTCCATTGACACAAGTAATATTCAATAATAATGCAGAAAAGATAAGAGGAAGAAGAAGAATGTTTGAGAAATATTTTTGATTCTCTGGTTCATTCATTCATCTATATTGTTGTTGTTGCTAACATCATACATATATATGTGTGTCAGGACAAAACCCTATAAGGCAAGAATCCACCTCGAGAATCGGATTCATGATTGGCAGCCCATTAAGCAGATTAAATGATCATGTGATAAGCACATGTCATGGTAAGACACAACCAAACAACACCTGATTGTTTATATGCATTGCTTACAAGCATTACAACTTTAGGAAATAAACATAAACATAAACATAAACATAAACATGAAATAATCAGCTAGAAAGCTTCTGGTCCTCAATAGGTCGTGGTAGAAGAGGTGTGTATGAGATGTGGGGAAGACATAGAGACTGTTATGCATCTTCTCGTAGGGTGTGAGGAGTCGAGGGTCATGTGGTATCTATCAGACTATCACCACTTCGGCTTGATGTATCCGATGTGAAGGCTCATTCGTTTTCTGAGTGGGTGACCTAACTAATCTCGCTACAACAACTTGATAACTGGTTGGAAGATATGGGTTGGGAGAAATGCGTGGTATTTTAGGGGTGTGAGGGTAGATGTGAAGAGCAGCGCAGCGTGGACAGAGCGATGGGAATTACACAGGATTATCATTATGCACAGGAGGTGCTGAAGGGTGGAGGGATGGCTCGAGAAACGCTACCTTGCAAATGGAAAGCTCCTACTTTTGGGCTGCTAAACCTGAATACGGATGTTGCTATGGGACTTGAAGGATTTTTTGGTGTGGGGGCTTTAGTTCGAGACCATACGGGGGAGCTTTTGGTGGCTATGTGCAAGATTTGAACATAAAAATTTTAACCAGATAATATACTTCCTCCGTAACGATTTTGTTGCAACTTTTCCCTTTTTTGGCAATAACATATTACTCGCAACTTTCAATTTATTTCTATTTTTGCATATAATTAAAGTAGCAAATTGACCGATTTACCCTTACTTTTTTTGTTAAAATTTATTAACCTAATTTAACTACTAACTTAACATCTAACCTAATTTAATTAATCCTAACAACTCCCTCCCTTTTTATTACTCCCAACCACTCATCTATCCAATTACCCTAACTCACCGACATAAAACCCCCCCTTTTTTCTCGAAACTTCCAGCTTCCTCTTCGTCTTCCCCAATTTTGCGATGAACCCTAATTTCTTGTGACCCCATTTCTGCATCTTTCCTCTTCGTTTCTTCGTTGTTCTTCGATTCTTGCTTCCTCGATCTTATGGTTGTTGTTATTTTCATATAAATCCCCCCTTATTCGTCTTCTCTATCTAAAAAAATCCCCCTTTTGTCCGAAAAAATGGTGCTCGACCTGACTCCCCTGTATGAGGTCATAGATCACACTCCATGTCGTGATGAGATTCACTTTCTTGAGGATCTTTTTGAGGGAATCGAAGAGGGACACATTTACCCTCATCGGTTCCTATGAGAATGGTGACAAGGATCGATTCATTATCCACCAAGCTTTCAACGCTTCGGCTGAGGTTTTGGTTAAGCTGACTAAAAAGGATGCTTGTTATCGCAAGTACRTTGCCAATCTGGAGAAAGAGAGCATTGAATGGGGAAGGAAGTGGTTTAGGGATTTTCATGTTTCTAAGATTATGGAGGAGGAGCCACCAACTGAGCCAAACCCCGAGGATATCATAAACATAAGCACATCTGAGGATACTACTGTGGTGCCTGAGATTGATAGGGAAATGACTGAGGAGGAAATTTCTAGAAAAAAAAAGGGT
This sequence comes from Bassia scoparia, assembly GCA_008642245.1. Classification (NCBI taxonomy): domain Eukaryota; kingdom Viridiplantae; phylum Streptophyta; class Magnoliopsida; order Caryophyllales; family Amaranthaceae; genus Bassia; species Bassia scoparia. The sequence continues at coordinate 10,157 of SNQN01008014.1, read as the reverse complement.
AAGCAAGTTGTTTGGGCTGATGATGTGGTTGACAATAGCCACAAAAAATTGTGTTCTGAGGATGGGTTGCATCTGACKCAATCRAAAGCTGCGGCTGCTGCTGTGACAGGGAAGGGTAAGGTCATCAAGGAGTTGGGACTCCTTGATGGCCACCGTTTGGTGGAGATTGATGGTGAGGAAAGGGTGATCGTRTGTGGTTTGCAGTTTCCTTCTTCTGGTTACAGGGAGYAGGTTGAGAAAGAGGTTGCTAGGGAAAGAGCCAAGGTTGAGGCCAAGGCAAAGGCTTTGGAAGAGGCCAAGGCTCGGGCTAGGACCAGGGCTAAGGCTAAGGCTYTGGRTCRTGTGCCCAGASTCCCCAAACCTCGCAATCCCCCYTTGGTTACYGCCCCGCGTAAAATGTACCAYTTCAGACCCAGGAGGCCCTTGATTATCAGTGACYAAGAGTATCATGCTAGGGAGGCGAAGGYGGCTGAGGAAAAAAAGTTGCTTACGCCTAAGCCAGAGCCRAGTGACTCCTCGTTGGAAATTTGGACACWAGACGATTTTGATGTCCRTGAAATCCCRACTACTCTGCTTGACTGGTTTGAATTTTCATACTCTGTTTTGTTGGCTTTGTTTTTGCTGGAATTTGTTGGATTATTATTTTTTGATGCAATATGTTGGATTATTTGGCGGAATTTGTTGGCTCATTATTTGCTGGAAATTGTTGGGTTATTATTTGGTGGAATTTGTTGGCTGATTATTTGCTGGAAATTGTTGGATTATTTTTTTTCGATGGAATTTGTTGGCTGATTATTTGCTGGAAATTGTTGGATTAATTGGTGGAATTTGTTGGAATTATGCTGCTTTATTTTTTTATGGAATTTGTTGGCTTATTTTTTCCTGGAATTGTGTTGTTGGAGTTGTTGGAATAATGATGGTTGGAGTTTTTATGTTTGGATTTTGTTGGAATCTGGCTTATGAATTATGTTGGAATTATGTTTGGAATTGTTGGAATTATGTTTGGAATTGTTGGAATTATGTTTGGATTATGTTTGGAATTGTCGAAATTATGTTTGGATTATGTTTGGAATTGTTGGAATTATGTTTGGATTATGTTTGGGCAATGTTTGGATTTGTTGGAATTATGCTGCTTTATTTGGCTTATTCTGAATTGTTGGGATTGTTGGATTATGCTGATTATGTTTGGATTATGCTGGTGGAATGTTTGCTGTTGGAATTGGATTGTTTATTACTTCGTATTTTTTTTTACCAAATGATGATGGGGATTTATCGTCCTTTTCTTGTTGTCATACGCTTCTCCGTCGAAGTAAATGTCGAGTTGTAGTTGAGGAAAACATTCAAAAGAATGCTGCTCCTACTTGCCACATTTGCTTCGCGCGTTGAAGAAGCTATGATTGCGGAATTTGTGGACGAGGAACCTTTCCTGATGGTTAGGGGAAGTGATCTTTGAATGATGATTATACGTTGTATGCTATAAACATCTCGATGATATGTTTGAGAGATGTTATGGGAGCATTAGTCACCAAAATTTTTAAGTGTTTTGTGTCCAAAATGTAATACACGAGTGTGTCACAAAAGTTTGCAACCATTTTCATTAACAACCAAACAACATTCTTACACTTCATTACTGCCTTTACAATCCCAGTAGAGTCTAACCTATTCCCCACCATTACAATCACGTAACCTTCCTTAAAAATTCTTGCCTAAGATGGTTACATGAGGCAGTAAACAAAAAAAATAAAAACTTACCTTCCCAAAAACTTCTTGCCTAAGATGGTTACATGACTTCAATCTTCATCTATGTCCATTCCATCTTCTTCGTTCAAGTTTTCATTGCTAAGGTGTAGAAACCTGTCATTGAGATAACACACTGCATCATCTACCACTTGTTCGAATTCTATATTTTTAGGCAGCAATCCATCCCTCTCTAACCTCTCCTTCCCAATATGTGGAATTTTGTAATTGTTCCCACCTTTATCCTTGAGAATCTCAACCATGCAACCTTGCAAAGTCAACCAACAATGCTTGATTGACTTTGGCTCGTACCACTCATACGCTTCCTCGACRTTTTCAATTAACTCCACCAAATTCTTTGGAAATGAATGGTACTGAATTGATTGGAACCCACTAAACAACCCTAAGTCTAAAACATTCAAGTCCGGGGATTAGGGTGGTTGAAACACTAGTTGAATGTTGAATCCATTTGCCGTCGCCGCTGCCCTAAACTCAGCATCATTCCCATCTATATGAGGCCTTGCGTTGTCTTGTTGAATGTATATTTCCTTAGATAGTTGGGCAMGCCACTTTGCTATGATGTCTGGGATGACCTTCTCGATCAGTAGCTTTCTTATCACTGCTTGTGTCACATTTTGAATTYCTTTTGTTTCTAGTGTTCCTGCCTTCCTYTTTTTTGAGGTCTTCTTGGCACHTTCATGTGTGATGAATGGGTATATCCCATACTTGCCATCATGTATGAGCACACCATTTGAATCGTAAAGTGGTCTTGAGATGACACCCATGAACATTACTTTTATCTTGAATCTTTTTGATTGTTGACAACGATATGGCTCGTCTTCCTTTTGTAGTAGAATAAATCTCCTCTTCTCTGGGTTCAAATAGAACCACTTCTCATCTATGTGAATTACATTCCTCATGTCTTCAAACCTAGCCTTTTGACCACCTACCCTCGGCTCAATGTGTTGCAAAACCCACTTCATTCTTGCTATTTTGTGGTTTTCTGTGACAGTAGGGTGGTTGTTGCTTGTGTGACTGCGTAGTTTTCCCTTTTTCAGTAACCTGTAAACAACCATGTGTGACACCCGCAATGCTCCCGCAAATGCACGAATTGTAGTACGTAAGTGTAACGGCACTGACTGCAGGAATTCTTCACTGTATTCCTTTGTTTTTTTGCCGCATTTGCCAAACTTCTTGCTTCTGACATCGATCACTTCCCCACTCTCTTTCTTTTTTTTATGTCTTGAAGTAACCAGCATATTGTGCTCTTATGCACCTCAATTGTTGCTGCAAGCTCTTGTTGAAATCCCCTTGGCACTTTGTCBTTTTTCAAATTTAACAAGAGTTGTTGAACAATTTGATTTCTTTGGTGTAAAGTCAGCTCTCTCCTTCTACTTGTGTTTGCTTCTGACTGTGAACCATTTGTTGCAGATTCCCTCYTGTTACCAACTYCCACCAGCCCTTCCTCTTCAAGAATTCGGTCGATGTCGTAGAAGCCGTCCGAAGTCATGCTGCAGCGTATTTTTTTGGCTTTTGGYAAGTTTTTGTAATTAAACTAATCTAATTGTGRTGTGTGTGCAGTGARTGAATATTAATTTTTTGTGAACTAAACTAATCTAGCTAGTCTTCAAACATTATCTCTGTAATTTTTTGGGAGCTAAGAGAGATAAAAGCATTGAATGCAATGAATGAATGGGTTGTATTTATAACACAAGTGGTTGTCCTTGTACCAACTTTAATGCTATTCAAATTTAAAAGAGGCAAAAAAAATGGAGGCAAAAATTTTCAGAATTTTGGCTCCAAAATTTCATATGCCCAAAAAATCAAATTTAAGTACCCATGTGCAAAGTCATGTGGGGTGTTTAATTAATATTTTCAGATTTCCCACCAAAAAAAAAACTAAAAGGGGTCCATGCAAGTGGGTGGGACAATTTCTCTCTCCTACTTAACATTAAWCAAATACCCTTACTTTCTCCTAAACAATCACACAATCTTTCGCCTAGGAGTCCGTTTCGCTCCCAAAGTTGCAACAAAATCGTTACAGAAGAAGTATGTTTACTAATTCAAAAAATTTTGATTATTATTTTATATCTCTCTTTCGAAACACATTGTCAATTAAATAATAAAATTGACAAAAAAATACAATAATGAATTTTGAGTATAGTCTAATGGCCAAAATTAACTACAAGTACGGATTACATCATTTCTTGACTTGGATCACTGGGATTGATTAACATAAAAGAAATTAATAATAACAACAAATTTGCAATGATTTTTTATAAGGTTATGAAAACAGTATGACCCGGGGCAACACCCGGGCCTAAATACTATTCAATAATATGAAAAGCCAGCAACAAAAGCACCTCAGCTTATTGTTTTGCATTAAAAAAATGACATCTCATTATTTAATACTCCCTCCGTAACGCAATAAAAACAATAATTGAATTTTCACGTATTTTTAGAAAGAGATTTTACAATGTAAACGAGCAAAGTTGTCTAAATAATTTTAACACAATGAAGAATAGGATGATAAAGTGTTAAAATTATTTTGATTAATTTGATCGTTTACTAGGTTAATTTATTCCTCAAAATGCTTGAAAATTCAATTGTTGTTGTTATTCCGTTACGGAGGGAGTACTTCCTAAAAGGTTTTCCACTTTTCTCAACTACTCGTACTCCAAAATGGAATTATTGCTTGAGCAAAACTAACATGAGAGTGATTCAGAAAAATCAGCATTAAAGGCCACTATTTGAAATAAATAAACCCCAAGAACAAAAACCTGTTTACATCTACCAGATTCGTTGTCACCGTACCTACGGCAAGACCATACCTGCGGTAATGAGTAAACAACACTTGTTCCTCACTATCCTTATGAAAAATAGACTTCGTTGGTACCAATGGTACAAAATATAAGCAATGTGCAGTGGCTGCTTTGAAAGACATATTGCTTGAGCTTCACCCACGATTCTTTCACGCCATATTGCCTCATAACCCATATGATGTCGGGTTGATTGGTATCTCGACTCGTACAAGATATACAAAGATAAGAATCAAATACACACAATTGACACAAACACCTCATATCTTTGCTCACCGCTTCAGGTAATTTAATACGTGAAAATCGTTTGTTTAATTTCCAAAATGAAATGATCCAACACATTTGCCTCCATGAGAAAACCAATAAAGTGAGCCATTCAAAAATGTTGGAGTTCCAAAACTTCCAATCCCTAAATCATAGAGTGGTGTATCATTAATAATTCTCCAATCATTGGTGCCCAGTGTTAGTACTTCAACCAGACAATTTTTGGTGTGACGCATGTGCTGAAGAACTCTGAGCAATTTATATTGATGTGTCTCAGGACACCAACCCAATCCATAAACATTACCATAATAACCATTTCTACGAGGTTGTTCAACATACACATATTTGCCTCTTAATAAATTGCAAACGACAACAGGTCTGAATACGATGTTAAACATATCATTCCATTGCATTCATTTACTATATATAACTTACCTTCTTTTGTGTGAGAAAATCCGGACTTGAATTTAGTAATGGAGTCAGCACTAACACAAAGGTTATCCACCTTATCGACCTTCACCGATTTGTCCAACTCAAGTAGCACGAATTCCAGTCGTCTCCAATCATTGAATGCACCATGAAGCAATAAAGTGGTATAGCAACCACGTGAACGACGAGTAGCAGCAAATTGGGGATCAACGATGATACGATACCAATCTTTGCATACAAGCTTACAATTAAGGCACGCTTTAGTTGCAAGTCTTGACAATATATCCCAGATAATCGGAGTCGGAATTTCTTCGAAAAGGGAATGATCGAGTTTCACTTTCTTCATAGTTGGTCAATAGAGAAATGTTTAAAGCCCCAAGACCCACTTGTGCATGTTACCAAACCTGTAAAGTTTAAAACAAGTTTAGCAAGACTAATAGAAATCATGGAATGTATTTATGATTAAATGAGCAGTATATAGTACAGTTGTAGAGTACAAATTTAAGCTTAGATGATATTTATGTTACTCTTAGCAACTATAGACGATGAGTGTGATTAGAGACACGATGTCGGAATAATACCTATAGACGATGAGTATGAAGTTATTTTATGATAGATTGTTCAATTCCGTTTATCTCACAACAATTTGAAAACCATTGTATAACAAATATCATAAGCATATACGATAAAATGCACAGCCGCACAGGGTGTTGTATTTGTTTCGGAACACAGGATTTCCCCCAAGACCCCCCCAACTTTTTATTCTGTATTATTTATTTTTTCGAACTACTACACCTTACTTTTTGATTTCAACCAATAATCTTAACTCGAAAAAACTTAGTTTACCACCGAGTAGACTACACACCATTATTAGGCATGCTTTAGTTGGAAGTCTTGACAATATATCCCATATAATCGTAGGCGGAATATCTTTGAAACGGGAATGATTTAGTTCCATTTTCTTCATTGTTAATCGGTCAATAGAGAAATATTAAAAGCCTCAAGACCCATTTGTGATATATTATATAGTATACTAATATAATATATAAATATATATATAATATATATATATTATATATATATATATATATATATATATATATATATATATATTATATATATATAAATAAGGGTTTGGATCCAATGAGAAGAACCCTAAAATGAGAAGGCGTGAGAAGCAATCTTGGCCATTGATTTTATGATGGACGGCTAGGATGTGCATAGTTTTATAGTGAATGTGCACGAATTTTCCATGAATGTGCATTTTTTTATGAATATGCACATTTATGTATAAAAATATGCCACTTCATGTATCATTAGCACATTTATTTTTTGGTGAAATAAATCTTGACCTTCCATTCAAAAATCCAACCATCAAGTTGCTTCTCTCACGCTTCTCATTTTAAGAGTTCTTCCTCATATTGATCCTAAATCTATATATATATATATAATATATATATATTATAATATATATATATATATATATATATATATATATAATATATATATATATATAGGGTTTGAGATCCAATGAGAAGAACCCTTAAAATAAGAAGGGTGAGGAAGCAATCTTGGTCCTTGATTTTTAAGATGAACGGCTAGGATGTGCCTAGTTTTTAGTGAATGTGCACGAATTTTCCATGAATGTGCATTTTTTTATGAATATGCACATTTATGTATAAAATATGCACATTCATGGTATAAATTATGCACATTTACTTTTTTGGTGAAAATAATCTTGACCTTCCATTCAAAAACCAACCATCAAATTGCTTCTCACGCTTCTCATTTTAGTGTCATCGCACGGAAATTTGTTCAAAAAATTATAATAATTATTTTTTTATATTAAATTTAATCTAATGTTTTAAATAAATAAAAGATCATAATTAAATTTAAATATTTAATCTATATATCTATTTTTTATCTTGATAAATATAATTGTATATCCATTCTTTGTTTTACAGATTTAATTTAATATGGAACTAGTTTAGGGCCCGTGCGATGCACTATCTACTAAATTTATTCATTTAAACTCTAAAAGAGGTAAATAAATTGTAATTTAATATTTTGTCAAAGAAATTTGCATTGCATAAGATATAGTCTAGAACCCGTGCAAGACATATATGCTATTTAACTAAATTTATTTCACAAGATAGGATCTTAAAGTTTGATATAAAATTGCAATTAAATATGTGTAGGGGACTTTTTGTACTCCGCCATTCGACAAAATTTTATGTTACCCAAGGAATTTGTTACTATACTTGCTAGTGAAATCTTCTAATTCCATCAAATCCATCAATATATAAGAATGAGTATAATCATTTGTTTTAGATTCAACCTTACCGTAAAATTGATTTTACGATTGTGTTTTATAAAATTTATTATGATAATATTGTATTGTATAGACGGATAATAATATTATATGATAAATATGACTTTGTCAAGATTTTGCTTAAAATAAAGAGATTTCATTTAATGTGTTTTATTATATTGATTAATATTGCAATTTATAAATAATTTATAAATTATATATTGATAAGAGAAACTTCTAGAATTAAGTAAAGATATTTTATATATATATTGGTATAATCAAATATATGAATCTAAAACGATTTTGTTTTATAGTATTTGTTATCAAATAATATTATAAATTGTTTATACACGGGTCCTAATATTATGTTATTGCACGGACCTAGGTCCAGGACCCGTGCATGATAATATAGTCAAGACCCCATGCATGAATGAATGGGTCCTGAATCAATTTACAATTGTGTTTTATAAAATTTATTATGATAATATTGTATTGTAAGTACGGAATAATATATTATGATATAATAAAATATATGACTTTAATTTTGCTTTAAAAAAAGATTTCGTTAATGTGTTACTCCGTATATTAGATTGATTGATATTGCAATTTGTAATAATATAAATTATATATTGGTAAGTAGAAACTTCTAGAATTAAGTAAAGACATTATTTATTATTTATTAGATATTGGATTTAATTCATATGTTATATAGTAATTTTACAAAAAAAAGAAATGAAAAAGAAAAAGGTTCAAATAATTATAAATATGTGTAGGGGTAGTTTGTACTCCCGTCATTTGACTAAATTCATGTTATAAAGGAATTCGGTACTTCATTCTTAGTAGTGAAAATCTTCTAAATTTCCATCAATAATTCAATATATAAGAATGAGTATAATCACGTGTTTTAGAATTTAGATTCAATCTTTATGTATAAATTGATTTACGATTATCATATGTGTTTATAAAATTTATTGCAATAATAATTGTATTGCATAGTACGGATAAATAATATTATGATATTATAAAAGATATGTCTTTGTCTAAATTTTGTTTAAAATAAATAGATTTCGTTTTGATAAGAAGAATCTTCTGGAATTAAGTAAAGATATTATTTATTATTCATTAGTTATAGATTTAATTAATATTTATATAAATAATTTTACAAAAAAATAAATAAATAAGGAAATAAGTTTTGGAGGGAAAATTTTTAACCAGGACGCGCCATGTGGCACTTCTGGTTTTTGCTTTAGTATATAGTTATTGATGTAATATAATACGTAAAAAATTATGTTTTGTATTATTTATAATGTTATTAAATGCATGAATCATGACATGTATGTGTACATTGTAAGTATACTTGAATTTCATTAAATAACTTGTATGATTTTATTGTTAGAAATAATTTGTAAGTTTTTTGATGAGAAAATAATTTGTAGTTTGATCATTAGAAATTAATTTTGGTTGTTATTTATGTATTAAAACAAGAGTTAACCCGGAGCATTGTCCGGGCAAAAATACTAGTTATATTATTATAATATTATATTATTGTTTTGGTTTCAGACTGCTTTTGACATGGGAATCCTCGACTTCTGCTTCTTCGGCATCGTGATTGTATTGTATGGGCTGGTTAAGTGCATGAAGTGTGAAGAATGAGATCGGTTCAGAGTAGCTTTCATTTTTGAATATGAAACTTTTGCGAATTATTTGACAAGTTTTTACTTTTGTTTAGATAGATTGATTTTTCCATTACATTATACTGTTGGTTTATTTGATTTCAAAATTTAAATGTCCAAATCTTAAATGTCACAAGGTGAATTCATTCATAATTGAACTTAGGCCGATATTAGACTCCAATTACATTTTAAGTGGAAACAATTGTTCTTTTTTTGGCAACTTTTTGGTTATCTCCGTCACCAAGTGTTATTTGTGATTTTACATTTTCATCAAGCTATGAATTTTTATTTTCGATCATGTGGTTAGAGCAAACACTATCTATGTACCATATATGTATCATTGTGCCCTTCTCGAGCATTTGAAAATGTACTCCCTCCATTCCAATTTGTTTTTTTAAGTTTCCTTTTTTGGTGTTTTCTTTTATTATTTACACTTTACTTTTTTACCTATTAAAGTATTAATGTTACTTTTACCCCTAAAATATCTCACATTAACACTTACTTATTTACTCAACATTCTTGATTTTCCAACCAAACTTATCTCATCCACCTATTTTTAAATATGAAAAGATTTATTTTAAATTTATTGCACACATCTCAAACAAATTAAAAGAATAATACAACCTCCAAGTAATACTAGCATATCCTAACAATAGTAAAAGGGAYGATGGGTAGTTACTGTTCATATGAACAGTGCGCTACCCATTTTACCCCTGTCATTTCCAAAAAATTACACCAGTGCCATTGCATATATTTCAATTGGTTTTCTTCCTCGTTCAGTCGTTTGTCATCTCATGCAAGCTCTTTCCCCAATTTCTTTTCCATTGTTTTGCTCGCCATTTTCCCTCAACATTCTTCCCTGTTCTTTCCTCTTCTCACTTTCCCTTCGAATTTTGTCGACATTCAACTGGTTTTTATGGTCGC
>SNQN01008013.1:12761-30928 GCA_008642245.1 Bassia scoparia | reverse complement strand
TTTGGCACCAACGTTTCGGGCGTCCGTGAATAACCTTTATAGGCACGGTGGCGACTCCCCTTACTCGACAACACTACCCAAACGCACTCACGTGCGGGATCCGTGGCTCAAGCCCACGCAAAGCACCTCGATATAGTACCAAGCCGCGCGCCCGCTATACGCTGAGGGCVCGGCCCACGTCCTACAGCAGCGTATAGCCACGATTGCATATAGCGAATGTCTTTTTGCTGGTGAGTAAGGAACGCAAGGCCAAGGATGTTTGCTGCAGCGGCCGAGCTTGCTAAATGGCGATGCATCTTTAAGGACCTTAAGGGCCTGTCTGGTACCTTGAGGAGCGTGTAGTGAGGCAGCATAACCTTTCTTAGCCTGTAGTGCCTCAAGATCTTCCAGTCACTATGATGGATGAGGATCTGCTTGTCACCACGCTTTCCAACGACTTGAGTCATGGCGAGGCGGTGGAGTACCATCTCCTGCTTGGTGACAGGGGTCAGGACTATAGTTCCTGAGGTATGAGTCTTGCTTATCCACACCTTTTCTTTGCATTTGCTTTTCGTTAGTTGGGCACTAACTTTGACTTGGTTTGTGTAGCCTAATTATGACCTCGGTGACATCCCTTTTGCGGACTTGAGGATTCGTCCTAGCTCGGACGAGTTCGTTAAGCCTGCTCCTCCGGCTACCAGGCAGGCTCAGAACTCGATGTCCCCTGGAGTTGGTTAGGTAAGGAACATTTTACTTGCTCGATTTTGTCTTTTCATTCTACTATTCACTCATGTGCTGACTTGCTTGATTTCCGAAATAGATGCCTCGGGCAGGCATCATGAGGTTGCTAAGAGTAATAGATGCCTGGAGACATTCCTATTGTCAGCTCAGAGACTCGGTAAGTGCACGAAATCTCGTAATTTCAATGCTTTGTAGTGTCAGGAACCCGTTTTTGACTTGAAAATCTTTTGCAGGTTTGTCAGGGCGACGATGAGGGTGGTGATGAAGACGGCGATGCACGGATGAGACAAGTCCCTAAGCGGGGTTGAGCTTCGACTTCTCGTTCTCAGCCTGGACCCTCATCTTAGTTTACTGTACCAGGAACCTTTGCTGTAGTTCCTTTCCCTGATGGGCTACTGGACGAGTCTAACTTGCTGGTGCTACTTATTACTTGGTCTTTCGACGTGTCGTGAGCAGTAGATGTACCTGTCACCTGTAGGGAAGGGGGATGATCCTAGCTTTGCATTTGTTGATTTAAGGACTTAGCTTAGACCTACTGAGACTTATTTGTTGACTTTTGCTTAACTTGACTTGACTTGACTCGACTCTAGCTTAGACTCGAGTGTTTGTGTAAATACGCCTAGACTTGTGTATGACTCTAGACATAGCTCATTTTGTAATGCCGAGCTTTGATTACAACTTGCAAAAGATTACTTTTTAACTATATGCAATGCATGTGATTGAACTTCTTAAAAACGTCGATCGTCTTATGTTGTTGTGTATGTTGCGTTGCGTTGTTTAAGACGAATGTCGGCACATTCCTCCTTGAAAATGAAGCGAAGGACCTAGGTTGGACTAAGAACTGCGTGCAATCGTGAATGGGAGCAGCTAGGAAGAGCAAAATCGGCCAAAATCAGCTCAAACTAGCGCAATAGCGCCCAGGCTGGGCGTAATTACGCTTAGAATCGAGCTAATTTTGCTCGAATTTCGATTTTAGGAAAGTTTGTTAAGCCTAATTAATTATAAATAGGGGTTCATGCATGCCCTAATTCATTCATTACADCCTCCTTAGTGCTTAAAAACCTCTCTTACATTSCTTTAGACTTCATTAAATTCATTACATCAAAGAATTTGCAATAAATCAAATGGAGAGAGACTTTGCTAATGCTTTGAATGATGTGCTTCGAAACTTAGATGCTCGTGAAAGGGAGGACCTTGCAAGGCTGAATTGTGATGTTCTCTTGGCTTTAATCTAGGTATGTAAGTCTCGATACAAACCTTCTTTATGCTGCTATAAGCTTGTGGGACCCATTGACGCACTGCTTTCATCTTTGGGACAACGAAATTGTTCCTTTGCTTGAGGAACTTGGTGCTATTATTGCCTGACCTATTGTAAGTCTCCCTTGTATTCCTAATACTGCTGATCGCTTTGTTAACGAATATGAGCAATACTTGAGACTTAGTCTAATTGTTTCACGACGCATAGTGCGTGATTGGAAAATTGACTTGCTTACCTTAGTTGATTATATTGCTAGTGATGATTCTTGCCGTAGAATTTACCGTAGACACGCAATTATGATCTCCTTGTTTGCGCGTTTCTTGTTTGTCCATGGCAAGCAGAATGTTGGTCATKCTAGCATCATTTCTATTGTCGAGCAACGCGAGGCTAGCTGTACTCCTATGCCGTTGTGCACGGGGGAGTTATTCATGTTGCTTGACCGTCTCAAAAAGGATGCGTATGCGCCCTTATCTGGATGCCCCGTTCTGTTGCGGGTACAATATTTTTGTTTGAATATTTGCAAAATAGTGCATTTATACAAATATTATTGCTTGCTTATTGATGTGATGACCAAATATTGCTGATGCTGCTGTTTCTTGACAGATTTGGCTGATGGAGCGTTTGAGCCTGGCTGAGGCGCCCCAGAATCCTGTCAAATATTCTGCTAAAGCATTCTTTTCTCGTAAGAGGGTCGATGTTAACAAATCTCAGCATGAGTGGATTCTTATCGTTGTTGACCGTGGCATTCTCGTGCGGTGGACTGTCACTTGATGGGGTATTAGGAGTATGGTGCATACTCGCTTGTCTTCATATGTGCGCGTGGCTAGCTTGACCATGTTGACCTTTTATTTCCCTTCAAGGGTGATGAGGCAATTCGGGAAAGTTTAGCTTATTCCCGCTGTTGACACAGTTTGTGTTGAGGACAAGCGCTTGCATTCGGGTAATGCAATAGAGTGGGAGAAATACTGGGAATCCCATTCTAAACTTGAGGTGACCCTACTTGCTCGAGGTGACCACAAGATTTCTGCTCATTACCATGTTTGGATGAATGCCACTAATGTGATGGGCCGTGCTGAGGCAAGACGTGCGGAGCAGAAGGACCATAGCAAGAGTAAGAGACTGGACTATGACTCTACTGAGACCCCTGCTGCTAAGTCTAGGGCTGTTTCTACTAAGGACAGACTTGGTCCTAAGAAGGTGCCAGTTTAGAGGAGGCTGAAAGACTTCCTCCTTTTAGGATTGTAGATAAATACATTTGTCCCTAGCCCAAAAGGCCGATGATAAGACACCCCACGCAACACACAAGTCAAATCGAGAGAGCTAGGACCCTGACACGCCCTAAAAAGGAAGATTCCCTTGCACCGACACCTATTCCAAGTATTTAGCGCCTCAAAAATAAGTTTTAACCTTCAAATAATTTTAACTTATTTTAAAACATTATTCTAGAATTTTTCGGAATATTTCTAAACATTTTCGGCAATTTTTCGGAATTTTCAGCAATTTAATTAATTTTGTGATAATTATTTAAATTATGAATGCAATTCCAAAATTCACAAAACTTTAGCACAACACCCTACTCTTCATAAGGAATTTGTACATATTTTTTCCATATTTTTTCGATTTATTGTTTAATATTTATGGATTTCTTAAGAAAAAACACAAAATCGAGCATAGCGAGCCATCCCGGGATTTTCGCCTCGAGACACGCGTCGATATTATTTCGTTTATACGATTATATTACGATATTATTTCGTTACAATGTCGCTATTCGAGGTAAAATAATCTCGAATATCGCAATAATATCTAACACAATTGCAATAATATGGAAATATAATCGTATAACATCATGTACGATTATATTACGATATTTTACAATCGCAATCAAGCTATTCGAGGCAAGCAAATCGACCAAAATCACTAGTGGAAAAATTGTTATAAGTAACCCCTTATTTGTAACCATCATGCTCATTGTTGGTTACCTRTTACTTTTTTGTAACCAACATTTAACAAAGTTGGTTACATATAGGTAGTATTTGTAACCATCACATTAATGTTGGTTACAGATAAAATTTTAAGTAACTATCTAAAAAAATAGGAGTTACAAATAATTTATTTRAGATTTATTAAACCAATTATATGTAACCAATATTACTATGTTGGTTACCTATAAGGCGATAATATATTAGTCAAAATTTTGATTTTGGAACGCATGATATCCTGTTTAATTTGGTGCACATACACTTTATTTTTCAATTTCATTTTCATTTTCCTTTTTTAATATCAACTTCCTCCATTTCATTTTCATTGTTGTATTCATCATCTCCCTTCATTGGCCTTCTTCGATCAACTYCTTCACACAAAATCATCAAAATCACGCATTCACCATCTCCCTCCATTCGCCTTCTTCTCAAATCTCCCGTTGTTCCCTCCCTGCTGCTACTCCTCCTTGTCGCTGACGCTTCCTGTCGATACTGCTCCCACGAATCTCCCTACCGCTACTACTCCCACTCTTTAATACATTGCAAGGTTTGTTCTCCTCTATCATTTTACCCCTAAATATGGTCGAATTTTAAGATTTTTTTGTTCAATTTATGATTTTAGTAAGGTTTAGGGTTTCGAACTATGATTTAGTAAGGGTTAGGGTTTCGAAATTTTGTTTCAATTATGTTGTAGTATGATTTCGGGTTTCGAMATTTCGTTTCAATTATGTTAAACTATGTTTTAGGGTTTCTAAATTGAAACATTGTCAGACATATGAAATTGAACGAAATTCTGTTTGACATGAAATTAAAACGAAACACTGTCAGACATTAGGGTTTCGAAATTTCGTTTCATGTCACACAAGGATMTGCAGCACTCTGAAGTGCGAAAGCTTGCAAAGTAGTTGATATGTTTTGTTATGCATTTTATAGATTTAAAAGATGTATTTATTGTGCTTGTTTTATGTTAGATTCATGGCACTGTCAAAATAATGGCTTTGTGGTTGTGCTTTCAGAGTATGCTAGATTAATAGAAATTATGATTTGAGATTGATAGGTGATGCCTTTTTTTAGTTTAATAATGCCCTAAGTGTTTTTTTCAACTTCTCTTGTTTCTTTTGGTAAGTTCRATACATAAGATAAAAAAACTTAAACAGAAATACAACATAGTCTATGGAGCGTTGTTAGTTAGTTCTTTAWCTTCCTTAACAGAGTATTAAGGATTTGAGATTTTGTTAYGTAATTATTTCCTTATCTATTTTCCTTCTGAAGTATTATAAAATTAAGTATAACCATGATGACTTGTACATTTGGATTTTAGCATGCAGCTGGTCAATGCATTTATGACAGACTCAAAAATTTCCCTATTTTGCCATCACCRCCATGTCATGAAGTTTGGGGCAAGAAGGAAAGAGTAAATACAATGCCTCCTGGTAAGAAGCTAAATCTCTGTTAGCTTACTGTGCCTGTTTCAATRTTTGGCTTTAAGTTCGAATCTTCTAAACCCCTGCTCTACTACTTTACAAAAGTGGAAAGGCAAAGGTTAAGGAGTAACCTTAATGTGAACCAAGGAGCCATTTCGGTGTTTACTTTTGTCCAATATGTATGTTGTTTACTSATTGTGTCCCCAAATAATCAGCCATCTTTCTATTATAGGCTGTCCCAAAATACTCTTCCCTCTTTACAATATTTGTTCCACTTTGACTTTGCATTATACTTAATACTCTTATGCCAGTTGGACCTTTTTCTAATTACTAGTATAGAAAATCTTAACATATATACTTCAATGTTTAAAAATATTAGTGATCAAAGTTGTGCAACAACAAACTTGAAAGACAAAGTACAACAAATAAACAGTCAAAAAAAAGTGATGGGGTGAGCAAGGTGAGTCACTTTCTAGTAAATCTAACCTGAGCTTCTTCATAGTTCTCAGAATAATATCCTTGACAATGAATTTTTAATTAGAGCGGCATTGATATGTTAGATGCTTAATAATGGAGTACTAATGCAAAAGGTCAAATTGTCAAAATGATATCTGAATCATATTTTGTCAAATTGTTTATGAATTGAAGGAACATTAATTGGGCGAGCTGAAATGGCTTYCCTTCCYTCCCTCTTTCCAAAACAGCTACAGCTCACCATCCATCCCTGCAGACTAAATCTTTCTAGATGTATTTAATCCAATAAAAGTTTATATGCTGAAAGTGGCTTCGGTTTCGATGTTAGTCTGCTGTTATGTTATCTATGCTAGGTAAACGGAAGGCAAGTGTAGAACACATTGAAGAAGAAAGATCCCTCAAAAGAGTAGCCACCGATGGTCCTTTGCTGGAGAACAACTCTTCACCTTTTGACAAACAAACTGAGGTAGAAGTACCATCTTCTAGCGCCGCCTCAGATCTACCACCAACCTCTGAGCAGATGACTACTGCTACCCTGAAAGTAGGTAGCAGAAATTATGCAAACAAATGTGATAAAGAAGTTGTGAAKTTGTCAGTAGTAATGAATCAGGTCTGGAAAGACGACTTAAATTCTGGACAGGTTCTTGTATCAATGTTTAAGCTTTTTGGTGATCATTCCCACTGTTGAGTTGTCTGTGTTCTTGTGACATTTTGTAGAATTATACAATCCCCAGGTACATAATTATATGTTCCTTAGCAGATAGAGTCATTAGGATGACATTCTGACTCCCCCTCCCCCCCCCCAAAAAAAATGAGATGATGGGAAAATGGGAATGACCTAAAAAGTCCTTAATTTTACATTGGGATCTCTCTCTTATATTCAAATTACTCTTGTACTCTTGTTCATGAAACCTGAAGAATTTTGGCTCATTTTTCGTAGCTGCAGAATGCTTTAAGGTAGTTGTTTATTGCTTAAAAATCTGTGTATRCARTTGAAGATGCTCTACCATTCGTTGAATGTATTAAGTTTTGAGTTTTTTGCAGGGTGGAATCAATGCTGCATTGGGTAATATGTCTGAAGATGACTGGAGATGGCACATGTATGACACAGTGAAAGGAAGTGATTGGTTAGGTGTGTGCATGTAACAGTAACATTGAGCCTTTCCTTTTCCTTTGGCTATAACCCTAATTTTGCTTTGAGTGCATGTTTTATGAGATGGAAATATTGCTTTTGAACAATAGCAAACATCATGCATTGGATTTCAGAAGTAAAATTTTCATGTTTCACCTTGTACAAAAGCATTGATTGACCTTGTACTAAAAGGGGGGAAAACAGTGGTTGAAACTTGAAAAGAATCACATTTCTTGTAATCTCCTCCGAGACATTTTTTGTTAAGCATATATTGCTTTCAACAAACTTAATGTCTTGTGTTTGTGTGTGTGTGTGTGAATGTATGTGCATTCTTTATCTCTTTTGGAATTCTGTGGCATATTCTCCTACAGTCCTACTTATTGATGATACATGATGCATATATATGTTGCAGGTGACCAGGATGCTATACAGTACATTGCAGAGAGGCCCAAGGTGTGATGAGCTTGAATTATGGACTACCTTTTTCTCGTACAGAAGTGGTAAAATATATCAGCGAGCATTTGGTGGTCAAAGCTTGGACTTTGGGAAAGCTGTGTTTTGATTTTTAATATTTTTTTTTAAAAAAAAATTTATTCACAAAAACGGTCAGTTTTAATAGTGCTGTGGCTGTCTAAAACTAACTGCATTTACCTTTGTCTTTCTATAGGGRCGCAAGCTTATCGTTGTGCATGTGCTGCTGATCGAACTGGCCATGCTCTATTACACACTCTCTATGGCCAAGCTATGAGGCATAATACACAATTTTTTGTGTAATATTTTGCGTTAGATCTTATTATGGATGATGAAGGCAAGTTCATTTTATTTAAAATCATGACATGCTTACTAATTTTTTCAGTATCTAAGTGTGAATTTGATACCAATGAAAATGCCACCTACTTTTAAGGTAGTTTTTTTTTTCTTTTTGAAGAAACGATATGAAGTAAGGGTTCTTAGGTTATAATTACAAATTTACGTCAAGTGTATAATGCATTGCCGATTAACTTATTGGAATTTCAATTTCGCTTATAGTCCATCTTGATGTGCGCTGTCAAGTTGCTTTCCATAAGTTGAACACTAGTTTTATGTGCACGCGATGCGTGCTTAGGTTTATGAAAATTGTATTTCATCATTAGAAATAATTATAAAGTATGTATCAAAATAAAATGTTTATAGTTAATTAGCAAAATACAATTTTATTGAATTGTAACTGTTTTTTTTAATATGACTTGAWATTCAAATAAAACCATCAATGCTTCAATTCATTGTTTAAAGTTTTTCACTAATTAAGTTACATAATAAATGCAATTTTCATTTTTAATCACATAATAAGTAAAAGGGTAATTTAGACATATCAATTCAATATTTTTTTCAAAATTCATTAAGGGTATAAAAGACTTTTAGGAGGGGGGACACCATCTTCCTCCCCCCTTCGTTTAAATTAGTTTTTTACTGTTCAAATGGCACGGAAGAAGACACCTCCTTAAGAGAGCAGTCGAGTAGGAGTGACCAAGATTGCAGCATAGTAGGAGTCGACAATGCTATTATCAATAAAATTAATGCCTATTATCTTTAGTTTGGGTTTATTTCTGTTATGTTCTTGATATTTTTAAGTGTTTTTTCTATAATAGACACCTGTTTGTATCTCTTTTCAATTTATTGTGCTCTAACTATAATTGGATCTTCAAACAAAATCAGTGGGATACACATTTGGGATATGGATTTAACCAATATGAAATAATAAATTATTGTACATAGACACATAGTATGTATAATCTGTATTTATACAGAAAATCCTCAAAGATCTTCTATTAGAAAAAAAAATATGATGAGATCTTTAATTTATTAATGCATCAATTCAACCTAGCTAATCCGTTATAATATTGACTACAAGGGAATGCTACATAATATGATAAGATCTTCAATTTCCTAATCTATCAACATATATAAATCCATTATATCAATGCTTCACAGTTTCAGACTCAATAACGATGTTGATTTCAAAAAATAAAACAAGCGACTAAGCAAGTTAATCTAATACGAGTACTGCCAATCACAATTAGTGGCCTCTGCTCGTTGAGGATGATTGTTTCACAATGTGATCTTTTCCATGCTTCAGTCCCTACATACAAATTGTTAAATACATCATATGCATGGTCATCCTACAAAATTCAGGCTGATGATATACATTATACCAGACATAAACCATTAAACATACTTAAATGTTAAGGTGCTCACTTAGCAGTGTATAGCACCCTCAGGAACACAATAGTCCCTACAATACTAATCTGCTTGCCTGTACAAATTTTAGGGCCAAACTCGCTCCTAGCTCAAAATTTGTATTGAATAGTGAATTTTCAATGTCTGTTGTAGTTGAAATGAGCCCTGTATAATAACAGAATTGAGCACACCATTACGACAGTGGGTTATGCGAGCATCGAGTAGCAAAATTCAATGTGTCACTAAGATCAAGAACACCACTAAGCTGATTCAGTCTAATGTGTCTGCATCTAGCAGAAATGATTGAGATTCAATAATATGCATCATTGCTTTGATGTTGTTAAAATTTTTTAGTATTGCAATTACTATTGTCCTAAATAGTTGCTTGACTTTTGTTTTGGACTGATTCTTTTCTACTTGAAGGACTCGACTGGTGTTCAGCATTTAAAAAAGTTATCTGCCGCTGGTGTTACTCATGTGCATCTGCTACCAAGCTTCCATTTTGCTGAAGTTTACGATGACAAAACGAATGGAAATCTATTGGTTAATTTATTTTTGTGCTTTTTTTACTTAGATGCTAGTGAAGTAGTATGTGTATGTGACTATAATTTTGTATTGCTTTATAGTGGCATTGCTTGAATTTGTGCTTATTTTGTGCTGAAACTGCTTGTGTTCACTCCCTTATTGAAGCCTTCTAGTCATTTGGAAATATGAATTTTTAAAATGTACTTCGTATATAGAAGGATTCCAACTAAAAAACATGTATACATAAATGTGTCTTTAAAGAACAGTATCACTTTTATGACATCATTTGCAAAGTAACACACATACTTTGGACAAAACCTATCATAGTTGCTAAATCACGATTCAAATATTGCCATATGATTCTATATGATTTTACAAATTTTTCTTGCTAGTGAAATCTAGCAAATTTAATCATGCCGAAAAAGCTATTAATAGATATTATCAATGATTACTTTAGTGATTACTGATAATGAAGTCTTTGTTAACTATCCCAATAATAAAGAAATTCCATTTGCAGACACTAAGCAGTTGAAGCATACCTCCGGATTCAGAGAGCAACAAGTCGAATAACTGCCATCCAAGATGAAGACTGTTATAATTGGTGGTCTTATAACTATCAGGTAAAGGTAAAGAATCCTGAAAAGGAATATAATGCTCCAACTGAGACGTCGGTAAATTTGAAGAAGTAGAAAGCTCTAATAGCGCCTCGTTTCTTATTTGCAACCGGGTCAAAGTTTTGCTGGTAGATTTGGCATTGTGACGACATTTTGGTGGTTGTGACTTGTGAGCCTTCATAGTTCGGTCATTGACTTATTGTACTTTAGATGTTTAATTTTCTTTTTTTGTATAATAGAAATTATGATTCAAATGGTATTTTTCTGTATTAGACTTGAAAATTGATCTAATGTAGTAAATATTTTAATTATTAGAACTTTATTTACTTTAATTCTTTATTTTTTTAATTTTAATTGAAAATCTCAACACTTTTTACTGTTGAAAACATTTTAAACAATCAAATTCACCCTTGTCTGACAGAGCTCTCAACACATGAAAGAGTTGAAATTTTCAAACGGTATTTCAGATCTCAAGGCTTTTAGTGTTGTAAATCTCAAACATAAAAGCATCCAAATAAAAGTTGTTGAGACTTTCGATTAAAAAGTGTTGAGACTTTCAACTCAAAAAGTGTTGAGACACTAAACACTTAACAAAAGTGTTGAGATCTCAACATTTAAGTGTGTCAAAGGAAGTGATGAAAATAGTCACAGCCAAATTTTAGACACTTTTGCTATGTGTTGAGAATTAATTTCTCACTCTTAAAAGTGTTGAGAAATGGCTTTAAATGTGTTGAGTAAACATCATTTTGTAGTAGTGGTTATACTTAATTTTATAATATTCAGAAGGAATAGATAAGGAAATAATTACATAACAAATCTAAATCCTTAATACTCTGTAAGGAAGTAAAGAACTAACTAACAACGCTCCATAGACTATGTTGTATTTCTTTTTAAGTTTTTGATCTTATGTATTGAACTTACCAAAAGAAACAAGAGAAGTTAAAAAAACACTTAGGCATTATTAAACTGAAAAAAGGCATCACCTATCAATCTCAAATCATAATTTCTATAATCTAGCATACTCTGAAAGCACAACCACAAAGCCATTATTTTGACAGTGCCATGAATCTAACATAAAACAAGCACAATAAATACATCTTTTAAATCTAAAAATGCATAACAAAACATATCAACTACTTTGACAGCTTCGCACTTCAGAGTGCTGCAATCCTTGTGTGACATGAAACGAAATTTCGAAACCCAATATCTGACAGGTTTCGTTTAATTTCATGTCAAACAGAGTTTGTTCAATTTCATATGTCTGACAGTGTTCAATTACGAAACCCTAAATAATAGTTTAACATAATTGAAACGAAATTTCGAAACCCGAAATCATACTACAACATAATTGAAACAAAATTTCGAAACCCTAACCTTACTAAATCATAGTTCGAAACCCTAAAACTTTAACAAAAAAATCTTAAATTCGACCATAATTAGGGGTAAATGATAGAGGAGAGTAGTAGCGGCAGTGAGATTCGTGGAGCAGTATCACAGGAAGCGTCAGCGCAGGGAGGAGTAGCAGCAGGGAGGAACAACGGGAGATCTGAGAGAAGGCGAATGGAGGGAGATGGTGAATGCTGATTTTGATGATTTGTGCGAAGGAGTTATCGAAGAAGGCCAATGAAGGGAGATGATGACTGACAATGAAAATGAAATGGAGGGAATGAATTAAAAAAGAAATGAAAATGAAATTGAAAAAAAGTGTATGTGCACCAAATTAAACAGGATATCATGCGTTCCAAATCAAAATTTTGACTAATATTATAGCCTTATAGGTAACCAACATAGTAATATTGGTTACATATATTGGTTTAATAAATCTAAATAAATTATTTGTAACTCTTTTTTTAATAGTTACTTAAAATTTATCTGTAACCAACATTAATGTGATGGTTACAAATACTACCTATATGTAACCAACTTTGTTAAATGTTGGTTACAAAAAAGTAATAGGTAACAACAATGAGCATGATGGTTACAAATAAGGGTTACTTATAGACATTTTTCACTAGTGATTCAAATACAAGCATCATGTGTCAGATAATAATAAGTTGTATCTTGCAATGCATAGAGTTAGTCAATGGCAAAAACACTAAGGAAGAGTAAAGTCAAATAAGTCAACTCAAAGTCCAAAGTCAAGGAGTGTAAAACAATGCAAATGCATGCAAAGATGGGTTCACTTTTAGGTGCAATTTTGTAGGTGCATAGAAGGGGGGCTAACTCTAAAACAAAGCAAATCAAGTCACGACAAGAGGACAAATCCAGCTTCCTTTAAGATACATCTAGCATCTCACATAGCAACGGTGAAGGCATCTAAAAAGTCGTTAGGGTCTTGGTCTAGCAACAAGGATCGGCTTCTGAGCCAAACAACACGTTTTAGGGGTTGAACTCTAGATATCAACAAACTCAACTAAATAAACATTAGATAAGCAGGCATAGATAATCATGCAAGCATAGACATTGAAATTTTCCTGGACGACGACATCGAAAGAGTTAAGCAAGTCTACACATCGGTACCATCTTGGATGGCGGTACGGAAGGGATAAAGCAGGCACAAATGGAGAGAAAATAGAACCTTCCTAACGACAACACCGGAAGGGATTAGAATAAGATAATTATTTTTCCTCTCTCTCCTCGCCCCAACAGCGGCGCGCCGCGGCGCAATTGCAGCGCTGCTACTTGCGTTGGTGTTGTTGCAACTTGCTCCACCTCTGTCTCCTTCCCTTTTCTCTCGCCGTTCGCCGCAACACCCAATAGAGCTGCCCAGCTCACCCCACGCCCTTCCTTCTCCTCTGTTTTACCCTGCCTCTCCTTGGCTTCTTCTCCTTTGTTCAGTATACAAAGTCAAGTGACCCAATTATTTAAGAGTAAGTTGAATTATACAAACTCACACTATATTATTTTCTCATGTTCTTAAGTTATTACTATTATTATTCTCATTATTATTTTACTTATTTCAATCATCATTTATTTTTTTTACTTCTATTTTGCTTTACTATACTACTTTGCTTCACTTAATTTATTTATAAGTTTATAATCTTTAATAAGTATTAAAATTGTTTTAAAAAGGATTTTATAATATGAAAGATATATTATATAAATGGAGTAATCAAGGTTATAATATATGAGTTATATTATTTACTAGTCAAGTTATTGATGTATAATATTTTAATATCAAAGAAAAGCGATCCCGGAGATCAAGGAAATCGATTCATCAAAAGTAAGGAACTAAGTCGCGAACAACGGAACGAAGGAACATCTATTGCTAACCCTGCAATCCCTTAATGAATGTTTTATGAAATGAGTTTACGAATATGAGGTTGTGTATCATCTCTTTGCTAACCCGCAATCCTCTTACAAATTTTTTATGAAATGGATTTATGAATATGAGATCGTGTAACACTATTGCTAACCCTCATGATCCCTTTAAAATTATATGAAATTTATTAATGAATATGAAAATGGTTTATTTAAATGTTATGATTCTGGATTGGATTGTGGGATTCATTTTATGATTTGATTTGAAGAATGATTTTTAATGGTTTAAATTCAAGTATGGTTTTTTGCAAGTATAAATGCTTGTGAAGCTTTATGAACCAAGTTTTATGTTGTTATGAATGAGGACAATTTCATGCCTAATGATTAAAAGAACGAAACATGATGAGAAAAAGTGAATACGAGGTTCTGGCATTAATGAGATATGTTTCGCTACCTATTCGTGGGTATGCCTATTTCACTGCCCCTCGTGGGTATGCCCTATTTTTTCCCATTCATGGGTTTGCCTTGTTTCGTTTCCCATTCGTGGGTATGCCTTGTTTCGCTGCCCTCGTGGGTATGCCCTGTTTTGTTCCATTCATAGGTATGGCCCTGTTTTGTTTCTCATTTCGTGGATATGCCTTGTTTCGCTGCCCTCGTGGGTATGCCCTGTTTCCCTCCCATTCATGAGTATGCCATTTCGCTTCTTATTCGTGGTTATGGCCCGGTTTCGCTGCTCATTCAATGGTATGCCCTGTTATGTATAATAATGATGATGGCATGTTATAGAGAGATTTCCTACATATGTTCTATTTAAATCGCCAGCTACTAAAAACGACCGAATGAAAAAGATAATGGAAATGTTATAATGAGGTTTAATAATAATTTTTAATGTTTAATCTTTATATTATATTCATGTTTATGTTCAATTGTTGTTGATTATATTTTATGAAATGCTTTATGAAAGTGGTTTCAAAAAGGTTTTACAATGCTAAAGCTCTCCCCTGTTTTCAAACAAAATGATTTGAAAGAATTTACGTTGTTAGGGTAGTATGTTACTGTGCCTCAGCTCACGATGTTTCTTTTGGTTTAGGTACGAAGACGCTCAGGGTGGATTGGTTGTGAGGACGAACAAGTTAGATCAATTGTTTCAATTCAATAAAGTAAACTCTACTTAGCTACGGTTGTACAAAACCTAGTTTTTGCTTCTAGAATTATTACGACTTGTATCACGACTATTTATTATTTATGCGCTTATGTTTCTTAGTGGAGAAACGCAGCATGTCTCGTTCGACAATACTAGTATTTCGCTGCTAGATTAATGTTAAATCAACTTAATAAAACGGTTAAAAGTCGGGGCGTGATGACAGTATGGCTTTCATTTTATGAGACCTTCGTCTCTACAAACTCAACCAAGTGGGAGCTTATATAGATACTACATTTGTCCCTAGATCAAAAAGACCAATATAAGACACCCTTGCAACACTCCAGCCAATCGAGAGAGCTATCGGCATTGACAACCTTAAAAGGTAGGTGGTTACACCATTAATTAGCACCTTCGTTTTGCCAAAGCACCCTTAAATTAATATTTTATTTCCCATAATTTTACATTATTTTAGACATTTTTCCTAGGATTTTATATGAATTTTTCTAAGCAATTTTGGCATTTTTTTGGATTTGCACAATTTAATTAATTTTAAAATAATGTTTAAATTATCAACAAATTCCAAAATTCATGAAAAATTTTAAAAGGCATTAATTTGAATTTTGCGACTTGTGGACAATTAATTATGAATTTCTGAAGTAAAAAGTAAAACCGAGCAAATGGCTGTCCGGAAGCTTCCAGAGCTTCCATAGGTTGCTTGCTTGCCAAACTGCCTAGGTTCATTGAACCTTGGCTGGACGAGACTTGTGGATCAAATAACATTGGAAATATTTTATTTTTAAATTTTTTCTGAAATCGCATAAAAGACAAGAAAATCGTAGCAATTAAGGCAAAAATGCAAGGCGTAATTATCCCACTTTGTGTCGGTTTTACGCACCATTTGCCTATAAATACAAAGTACAACTTCACATTTCACAACACACACTCGTAGTCAATCTCTGCCATTTTTCTCCCTCTTCTTAATCTCTCTCTCACTTACACATATTCAAATTCACACAAATTGTTTTGTAATTCTTAAACACATCAAATACACTAAACACATTTGTTTCTCATATTCATTTTGGGGTTTCTTGGTTGCTATTCAAGTTTATTCGAATTCCTTGTTCATGTGGGGTTTGATGTCGGTTGTTGGGTTTGTGTGTGTGTCTTAACACCATCTCGATTGATAGCACCATGTTGCAAGGTAAGCTTAAGCCAATGTCTCAATTTCTTACAACTTTTGCATGCTGTTAGAGATTCGACATTCATGTAAATTTTCACGGAACTTAGATTAAAAACAATTTGACTCAAATTAAAATCAAGATAGGCAAACTAGGGGTGATTATCATCGAATCGAGTCCGAGCTTTGCTTAGCTATTCTCGTGTTTGTTTAAGCTTTTTTTTAATCTCGAGTCTAACTAAAAAATTATTGAGTATAGCCTAGATTTAGCCAAGCTTTGACCAAGTGTTAATTGAGCCTTTAAACGAAATTTTCGCGAACAAGTTATGCTAATATTATTCTTAGTCTCGTTTTCTTGATTTTCTTCTTAATTTTCTTATTTTTGTTCATTTTTTTATGTTAATGACTTTTTAGTATTCTCATAATTAATAAGTAAAAAATTTTATTATTATGTATTTATGCATAATATATTATTTTTAAATATAGAACAATAATAGGATTTGTTCACAAATTTCTCAAGCTGATCTTAAGATAACTCAGCTTGGTTATTAAGATTCGTGCCGAGCTCGACCTCTAACCGAGCCACAATGAGTCGAGATCTAGTCGAGCTTTTACCGAGCCAAGCATAAATTCTTCGTGTACAGTCTGGGCTCTAATCACCCTAGGCACAACTTTTTAATTTCTTGTTGAATGCCTGCGTGCTTGCAAATACACACCTTTTCATGTCTTGAACAAGACCGGATAATTACATGTTCTCAACCTAATAAGACAATCATAGGACAAATTAGCTTTTAGGAACCTTGAATATGGCTCTAAACAAAGAAATACCACAGATCTAGTCCTTGTTTCTATATACTTCTGTAATACACCATATAGTTGTGCATTATTAGGGTAAAAGGAAATTTCTATGCTGGCCAGTTCAGCTGATCGATTAGTTCTAGTCGGTTGGCTGCGAGACATGAAAAATTGGGGCATGAAGTCTTAACCACTCGGTTGGGATTGAACCAACCATTAGGGGTATGTTAAGGTGAACTTCACGGTTGCACGAGTGAAGGAAATTCGAGACGTAGCTTGAATCGACCGGTTGAAAATTGATTTGGTCGCTTAGACCATCAATTGCCGTCGATTGCCACGAGAGATATTTTGGGGTATAGTGTTTGAACAATTGTATATATGCTAGAACGACGAGGAGTCGAGTTGATGAAATTTTGAGCATAACTACTAACCGAGTCTAGTGTCCTATCTATCGGTTCCAAACTTCGTAACCGACCGTGTTACCTTGAACCGGCTGGTTCAAACTGTTTTTAGAAATGATCAAACTTCTCCAATCGGACAAATCAATATTGTTTCTGATTGGAAGCAACACTCCAAGAAGTATGAGTCGATCTTTCTTCCTCCTTCATTTTTTCTCACCATGGATGCATATGCAATTATTTACTTCCTTCTCTTCATTGAGCACATTGCAGAGTTCGGCTTTGGAAAAAGATATGTCAAGCGCGTTCTGGCGGTATGAGGTATGTTTTTATTTCTTTCTAGACTAGAAATAATGATTTTTAATGTAAGATTTTATTGCTTTCTTAGGATAGTTGCAAGTTTTGTACCTCTCATTATGAATGGGCCCTTGCAAAATAAAAGTATGCTTTCATAGTTTAGTGTAAAAAAAGTTAGCGACAATCTCCTTGTATATATGAATTCTCTTGCAAAGCATGTCTGCACTGTGCCCACCATGAATTTTTTTATGCTTATAATGCTTAAACTTAGCCATTGTGACTTGTGGATTCTTTTTCGATTCCTTGACTGATTTGAGTTTATGTAATTGAGCCTAATTTTATTACTTTGGTACAAGGAATAGTTTAAAATGCGATATTTGAGCCTTAATGAAATATTGTATATTTTATTTCCTTCTTATGTGTTAGTTTTTGGTGTGTCACTGATATCGATGCTTGGCTTGGTACTGATTTAGTTGGCTATTTGGTATTTGTTGAGCATGATAGGAGGCTATCGTTTGTTAGGAGCGTGTTACATTGATTAGAACATTATATTACTCCCAAGATCCTTAATTGTTTTAGCTTATCATTATTGTGATTACCTGCATTACAACTGCATAATTGCCCTTGTTCGTATAACCCAATTCTATCTTGGGGAGTGTGAATACCTACAATTTTTCTTAGCCCAAGATGGCGATGATAAGACCCCTTTAAAGCACACAGGTTGGAATTTAAGACGAGCTAGGGGTAATAGG